>CAUYTI010154373.1:0-20524 GCA_963575145.1 Galago senegalensis
TCCCCCTGGGTAGAGTGCCATGGCATTACAGCTCACAGCAACCTCCAACTCCTGGGCTCAAGCGAGTCTCTTGCCTCCGCCTCCCAAGTAGCTGGGACCACAGGCACCCGCCACAACACCCGGCTATTTTTTGGTTGCAGCTGTCATTGTTGTTTGGTGGTCCCGGCTGGGGATTCGAACCCGCCACCTTAGGTGTACGTGGCTGGCACCTTACCCGCTTGAGCTATAGGCGCCGAGCCCATGAAATATTTCTTAATAAACTGGGAAAATGTGTCTTCATTAGAACTTGAATTTTAGTTGATTTAACAATTCTTGGTGTAGTTCCATCTGAACAAATATTCACTGACTTTTGTCAATAAGAGAATAATGACAGAATAAGAACAAACATAGCAGTGTATAGGAGAAAAGGAAGGAATATTCTTCATATGTAAACTAAATATAATTTTGCTTACTAGTGATAATCATATTGTCAATTTTATTTTGGGCACTATTGGGTACTTTACATGCAAATATGTATTGCTTTACATATTTGCCCAACCATGTGTGTAAGGTATTATTCTGTGGAAGATGAACTTATTTCTCCTTGGGAGCCACAATTAGTAAACCAAGGTTGCTTCTGCCTCCTAAACCAGTGCTTATTAGATTCCATTCTATCAACTCCCAAGAAACCATATTTAATTCTATGCTTCTTTGTTTCCTTCTGAGAAAGTTGTACTTTCTGAATACATTGTGGATAAGCTCCATTCCAGGGGCTTATGTATCAGTATGCTAACTTAATATATGTACCAGTTAGCTAACTTAAATGTACACATAAATACAGGTAACTTTGGCATAAAAAAAATACTTATTGCCTGCATTTCTTAGGCCCTTCTTTCTAAGAACTTGACTTGCTATAAATTTCTATAGCCAAAATACTCCTTTAGAAGAAATGAATCCAAGTTCACAATTCTGATATCAAAGAATCATTTGACTTCATTTGAAAATTGAAAGAGGTACTTAAGATTATTTATTTAATCACCATTTCTGGGCTTGAATTCCCTTTAAAACATTAAATTAGACTTTTTTATTGAACTTAATTAAAATTGCACTTATTGAGTACTTCCTTTTCCACTGGTCTATGCTAGGATCTAAATATATAAAGCTAAAGAAAAAGTCCCAGTCTTCAGGTAACTCACAGTTTAATTAGTATGTAGGGTAGACATAATGTGAATATAAACAAATATGAGTCAATAGAATTAATTTATTAAAAATTTCCACAATATACCTGTAATATAATAGGAGTATGGGGAATAGATTCTCTAATACTGCCAAAAGAAGTGAAAGAATTCTAAACAGAAGATTAAATTTGAGACAAGAAAGCATTGAGGATGGGAAATAACTTGTTTGATGGAGTATCTCATGTACATGTAATGAGATATAACGCAATATACTTTGGTCATAGGACTTGTCATGTCATTGTCAAAATTATCTGTGCCCACTTTGTTTCTCTCAGTAGACTGGAAGGTTTTTCAAAAGATAGTATTTATTCATATTTCTCTTCTTGATTCCCAGCAAAATGTATACCAAACTGGAATTTTTTAGGAAACTTTCACCTGATCTTAAGAAATCAGGAGCCATAATCATTAGTAGTATAGCTGAGGATATAAGTTTAGATAAGATCATTCAAAATGTTTATGTAGAGTCAGAAGAAAAATCTAAAAATTAACTTAATAAATATCAATATTGAAAGATGTGTGTAAGGATAGAATCATGGGCCAGGTGTGGTAGCTCACACCTATAACCGTAGCATTCTAGGAGGATGAAGAGGGTGGATTTTATGAGCTCACATGTTTGAGACCAGCCTGAGGAAGAGTGAGACCCTGTCTCTAAAAAAAAAAAAAAAAAAAAATAGCTGGACATTGTGCTGAGCCCCTGCAAGTCCCATCTACTTGGGAGACTGAGGCAAGAGAATAACTTTAGCCCAGGAGTTTGAGGTTGCTATGTGAGCTGTGATGCTATGGTACTCTACCAAGGGAGATAAAATGAGACTCAGTATCAAAAAAAAAAAAAAAAAAAACAACAAAGAATAGATCACATGCATAATCATGAAACAAAGTAATTAGACATATTAGTAGATGGAGGAGGGAGGGAGAAATGCAAAGTCATCTGAGAAAGACCTATCTAGACGATGTATGTGGGCAGGTGGGCAGAATAGTGGCAAAACGTCAAGAAAAGTAAATCCATTCAGGCTTTGTCAAGGTAACTGAAAATATTTGTGAGATTTTTCCATAAAATGGTTGGGATTTAACTCATATTTAGGTAAGATGAGAAAGAATTACACCAAGTTATCCTTAAGCATAGGCCTATAAGCAGGTTCGGTCAACAATCAATATTAGACAAGAGCATCATGATTGGGGAATTAAATAAGTAACCAAAAGTATTTCAGCAAATTATCTGCATAGCTGAGATATAACTCCAGATGACTGAATCATAGTGGTGTGATGTGTATGGCCTAAATTCTCCAGAGGTATTTATTATATGTTCCAGAAATATAACTGCCAATTGTCAAACCATTGTTAGTTAGAACTTAGACATGGTGGAAATATTTGCTCCTGAAAACTTGAGAAGTCCAGCCTGTGGCTCAAAGGAATAGGGTGCCAACCCCATGTGCCGGAGGTGGTGGGTTCAAACCCAGCCCCAGCCAAAAAAAATTGCAAAAAAAAAAAAGTGTGGGTGGCACCTGTGGCTCAGTGGGCAGGATTCTGGCCCCATATACTGAGGGTGGTGGGTTCAAGCCTGGCCCTGGAAAGACTGCAACAAAAAAATAGCTGGGCATTTTGGTAGGCAACTGTAGGCCCAGCTACTCAGGAGGCTGAGGCAAGGGAATCACTTAAGTCCAGGAGTTGGAGGTTGCTGTGAGCTGTGATGCTATGGCACTCTACCCAGGGCAATATAGTGAGACTCTGCCTCCACACACACACACACACAAAATTGAGAAGTGGAGTCAGGAACACTATTTATTTATTTATTTATTTTATAAAGGCAGTTTACTGGTAAGTCACTCCAGGGCCCAAGATATTAATTAACATGACACATATTTAGGCTGATATATATAATTATATGTATATATATATATATAATTAAAGGAATTTATTCATATTCCTAAGATGTTCTACTCAAATCTGTTATTATTTATACTGTATTAATGTAAGGATGCTAGAACAGTTATAGGCCTATAAACTCCTGAACCTAACACTTCTAGAAGCTTCTTTTATAAATATATACTAAAACATAAAACATTTTGTATATATAGCTACATTTATATTAGTATCATTTAACATTGAAAACTGGATATAACTAAAAGCTTCTTTCATTCTTGGAATACTATGTAGCAAATGAAAGGCATAAAGTAGTTTCATATATTTACATAGGGAATAAGTTAGTGGTTCTCAACCTTAGAGTCAAGACCCCTTTTTAACAATGAAAATACATTGCGGCATTAGGAAGGTTGAGAACCTCTGCTCTAAGTTACATTATTAAATGAATGATTTAAGGTTCTCAGAAGTTCATATACTGTACTGTTGATATTTATGTACAGGTGTACAAATGCCTAGAGTGGGTATGAAATGATATGTAAACTGTTTGAAGTAATTTCCTTTGAAAAGCAATATGGGGCAGCTGAGAGTAAGAATTTGAAGTAAAATTTTACTTTCCCACAAATTCAGACAAACTAGAGTTAAGACTTACTTCTAATGTACTATTATTTTTAATATAGATTACCTATCAAAATAATTCACTGAAAACACTAAGAAGATTAGTGCTGAATAATGAAGAACCAGTTTGCCGACATACAGACCTTCTGAATTTAGGTATGTTAACGTTTACCTAGATTAAAGAAATTACATCTATCTTCATAACCAGCTACTTTTCTGTACTGCCCTGCTCCCACCTCCAAATCTGCCCCTAAGGAACTATTGGAAATCCCCTTATCTTATTAACCTAGTAAGTTTTTGGTCGTAAATAATTTACTGCTAGATTAACCTAAGCACTTCTTTTCCCTTGCAGATAATCTGCTCATGGGGACACGTGTGATCTCTCTGGTAATACTTGAACTTTACTACACACCAAGTCTTGTTTACCCTCGCAAAGAAAAATAGCTTCCATATTTTTCACCTCTCATTGGTGCTATATTAGGTGATGTTTTTTAGCAATAAGAATATGTTTATTCTCTCCTGTCTTGTATCAGCCCACTATATTTTAAGCTCTTTGCAATATCCATTTTCCTATATCACAAAGTGTTAATGTTACCTACTTAATCAAAAAGTTCAATAACTGGCTTCCTACTCCATATAAGATGAAGGGCAAATATTTCATTTCTGAGCCAAATCCCTCCACATGGTAGTTCCAGTCCAATTTATTTTAGGAATTAACATAATTTCAGTTTTTAAAATTAAGACAGGGTACATGAAAGGATTCGGCCAAGATCCGGATGCAGTCACTGAGAATTAATGTGAGAACATAGTACACACGGAATAACACGTAAGAACAAAGGCTGTGATAAAACATGACCATCAATAAAAACCGAGTGAGTAGAGAGATCCACAGATTCATCAGAGGGCATCCCTTTTAATAACAACAAAAAATCCTCTTTCTGCAAGGCCGTACAAGATAAAACACCACCAAATGGCTGACACAGTATAGACTGGTATTGATTCACTGGATGTTTTCTCAGTAACTATGTTAGATGTTTCCTGTGTGAGGTTATCATAGTCTGTGGAATTATACATATGACTCTGCCTGTAATTGTTTTAAAATTGGCATTGGTGAGTAGAATAAGCTACAAATACAAAGGCCTACATAGGCATAATATAAAATGTACATCACACCTGAATTCCAAATTTAATGGTCTCTGTTTATCTGCTAATGAAAGGCAGCAGAGACCAGGTCCCTGAAAAATCAAGTTCAAATTTCTGCTTTAGTCTCTTCACTACACACTCAGCATATTATGGTGGTCAGACTTAAACTACAGTACGTGCATTGTGGATTTGTAAATTTATAATTTTTATTATAAATATCATAGAGTAAGGCCTCAGGAGTTTACTCTCTACATAATAGTATATGAATGTCTATCCTTTCATTTATCTATGTATCATCTATCATCTTTCTAAAGTTTTTGATTCTGTTTGCCAAGAAAATAATTTCAGACATTTTTCCTTTTTCTACTGCTTCAAGGTAGATTATGTACCACACACTCGTATTTTTTATCTTTTACTTAGGTGCACTATACCTACAGAAACAGGTACAAATAATAACTTCATAGACTGTCATTCACACCTAATGTGTACCATGTTCACTATCATGGGTATTGGCACACTTACAACCTGGGCACAACTGCACAAAAGCAATCTATGTAACCAGAATGTTTATACGCCCATCAGATTCTCAAATAAATAATAAAAAATTTCAACAGAAAGAAAAATAACCCCACAGAATAATGGACTTTTGCAAAATGAACACATTACATAACCAGCACCTATCTCAAGAAATAAAGCATTCACAGCACTCTGCAGGCCTCCCCTCACTCACTTCCCTCAGTTCCAGTCACTAACCCCACGGGTAACAGCAAAGACAACTTCATCATATTTTTTGTGGTTTACATAAATGTTTTCTTTGTCCTTAGTTTCTATGAATCAAAATCCGTTTGAAAGGTTCATATGTTGTTTCCCGTACTGGGAGATCTTATATTTTCACTGCAATTGGGAACTGGATAAGTTAACTTGCCATTATAGGTCCACTCATCCACTGTTAGACATTTCAATGAGTTTTAAATTGGGGCTATTAGGAATAATGTTAATAGAGTAGACGGTGCATATCCTCACATGGACGCATTTCTGATGGATACACGCATAAGAATAGAATTGTTGGATGTAAGAAATGCATATGTTCAACTTCAGTAAATGCTTCCAAATAGTTTTCCAAAATGGGTTTACTAACTTATTGTCCCCCTTTCACATAGTTAAGATCTAGTTGTTCTAAATTCTTGCCATCAATTACTTAGAATATTTCATTTTTAATAATTTTAATAAGTCAGAGCAGAAAGTCTTGCATGTCTATCTGAATGTAACATTTAGGGTAAATTGTTTCTCATGGATTTCTGACCACCAATCTACTGATTCTAACACTCCCACTAAATTGTATATACATTTCTTTTTCTTTTTTAAATTTATTTTATTTTTTAAAATTTCAGATTAATGTGAGGGTACAAACAACTAGATTGCAACGTTTGTATTTGTTAGGTAGAGTTCTTCTTGTAGTTGTGCCCTACACCCAAGAGATGTGCTGTTTAACAGTGTATTTTATGATTCCTCATTGAATTTCTTTCCAAAATTTTTACTTTTCTTATGTCTTTATTTGTGAAAATATACTTCAGAATAATTTCACTAAAAATTTTGTTGAGATTGGATTATAAATTAACTCAAGGAAAAGTAAAATCTTTAGTGTTCAGTGTTTCATCCAGGACTACCTTATGGCTTGTGTGTATATGATGTGCCAGGAAGATAGGCAATGAGATGGCCCTGTTTACATATGTGGATATAAGTGATCTTTCATTTGTTACAGAGTTCTTAAGAAGGAGATACTTTTTACTATTTGTGTCAAGAGCTGTAAAAGAACAGAGTTTTTATTCTACTGAAGAAATAATTTTCTACTGACTCTGTAACAAAACACCACAAACTGAGCAGTTTAAAGAAATATCTATTTATTTTCTCAGAGTTTTGTAGGTTAAAAGTCTAACACCAGCATTGCTGGGCCAAATCAAGGCATTAGCAGTGGTGTGCTCCTTATTGGAAGTCCTGGGGGAGAACTCACTTCCAAGAACTTCAGGTTGTCAGAATTATATTCCATATGACTGTAGGAATCAAATCTCTGCCTCTGTGGTGACTGTGGACTGGAAATTCTTCCCAGCTACTAAGGGCCACCAACATTACTTAAAGTGCGACCCCCTTGATATTCTTCAAAGTCAGCAATAGTGGATTTTGTCCTCCTCACTGTTTTAATCTCTCTGCTCTCTCTTTAGGCTTCATCTCTGCTTTAGTCTTCTGCCATATTTTTATGAATCTAACTGGCACTCTTTCTCTGCTTTGAAGGGATTTAACTTGGCCCACAATAATCCAGATAATCTCTGCATTTGAAGTTTTTAATTTTAATTATGTCTGCAAAATGACTTCACATCATCACCTCAGTGTACGAATAACCAGAGTGTGAGACGTCTGGGGGGGGAGGGTATCTCACTACCACACAAACAAATAGGTTAACCTGTTCCCTTTTGTGGATGCTGGAATAAACCGGACAATTTATTGCTCACAACATAGCAAGCATTACATGTATTACAATGTTTGCCTAGGTTTCCTCCCTGGAGTGCTACAAAGGGGTAGAGTGAGTTAAACTGGAGAGGGGCACTTTTTGAAGAAACTACAAATTTTGTGCTTGGCAACAAACAAGCCAGTCCTCTCCCTAGCAGGGAGCATGCATTTGGAAGTTATCACACTTTGTTTTGTTGCCGAGGTGACTAGCCACACAGACCCTTAGTAACAGGAGATGGATAAACCTGGCATTCTGGCAATCTCAGCAGCAATGTGCAGGAATACCCTGGGCCCGTGCAGGATTGTAGAGAATAGATTCACCTGTGCCATCCATTCAGTTCCTCCTTCATGTACTTTCTGGTTGTTTCTCTTTTGCTCATTCCACTCCAAATGCACTGTGCTTTCTTCTAGTGGGGGATATATGCATCCAACAGAAAGCCTACTAAAGTCTCAGAGTTCTCTAAACAAGTAAAGATAATATTTTCACTCTTCACATGTTGTTTCTAAGCATTTATATTCAATCAATGAATGACATGTTTAAACTAACTCAGTTCAATTAATTTTAATATTAGTAGCCACTTGTGACCAGTGGAATGTGCAGCTCTAGTGGTTCTAGCTGCTTGCAGTAATGTCCCTGAGCACTTGGTCCCTAATTCTGTCATCTTCTAAAGTCTTTGCCCAAATTACCTTTCTTCAGTTAGACATTTTCTGATTTCCCAACCTTCCTAATGCTGTGGCCCTTAATACAGTTCCTGTGGGTCGCGACCCACAGGTTGAGAACTGCTGCTATATAACATCACAACTACTCCCCACCCATATTACAACTTCTTTCACTCATTTCTATTTTCATGCTCAATAGCACTTCGTGCTTTTACTTATTTATTATTTTTTTTAGAGACAGAGTCTCATTTTATTGCCCTTGGTAGAGTGCTGTGGCATCCCACAGCTCACAGGAACTTCCAACTCCTGGGCTTAGGAAATTCTCTTGCCTCAGCTTCCCAAGCAGCTGGGATTACAGGCACCCACCATAAGGCCTGGCTATTTTTTCTTTGTTGCAGTTTGGCCAAGGATGGATTGAAACCGTCCACTCTTGGTACATGGTGCCGGCGCCCTACCCACTGAGCCATAGGTGCCGCCCAGCTCTTAATGCTTTCTGACATGGTGATCATATACATACTATAAATATAGAAGCATTTACTATATCTATATTTATTTAGTACTTTTGGGAGATATTTAACTGATAACACTTTGTTGTATTTTCCCCATGATAGTTTTTGTCCATTGTTTTCTAAAAGCAAATGAATTACTTCGTTTATTTTTAAATAGCGTTTAGTCTAAGATTTTTAGTTTTAAATCAACTTATTATTACACTCAATATTCTTTACTAAAGTAATTGAATCCTTTTGAAAGGTATATGGTGCTGTATGCCTATCATTGGTAATTCCTGTAAAGAGTGAGACTTGCTCTAGCTAAATTAAGAAGACATCATAAACAGATTTCAAACATCTTTGCAAGTAATGCTGTATGTGACAAATGATTCCAATTGTATGGAATCAATGATTACACTGGTGAAGGTAAAGGAATGAAAAACTTTGAAAAATTGTTTGAATGGGCAACTATAAGGCTAAAGGGAAAAAAATCTGACTAAATATAAATACGGTACTCTTCTGCTAAATTTGTTTCTCATAGGAATACCGGAGTATCGTTTGCACATTTTGAAATTACTTTATGTGTGCACCAAGTTTGAACAAATTTCTAAATAAATTGTGGATAATGAGAGCAAGGTTCCTCACTGTCAGAGTAAGAAGTTAATAAAGCATGAGAGGAAGGTGATAATAACCTTTCTGGTGCTAGATTAGAGTCAAAGTTATCATTATGAACTCATGTTTATTTGAATATACATGTGCATATGTTCATATAATGTATGTACATATAAAAACTTGCAAAAACCTTCCCTGAATATTTTCACGCTTAACTTTGACATTTATCATCAGATAGATGGCTGCTATCAGGTAGATGAATATAGAAATAATCATAGATATGCAGGTACACATGAGTTAGTGTAAATATAGATTTACCAGCCCTGTCAACTGAAAGGGACTAGAATCAAAGATGACCCAGCAGCATTTTATTCTTAATTGTTCTTCTTCATTTTATAACATTATGTAATTACTACTAAATCAAAATTTTTATAAATCACTTTTCAATGTTTATTGCAAAGTGTGACTTCAGATGTTACCAATTAAACTACTCTTTTTTAGATCACTAAAGTAACTGAGGTTACTGAATGTCTGTTTTACTGACCATGCCATATGGAGGCAGTTACTTCGAATCTTTAAGCAAAGCATAAAGAAACTTCTTGGGCATACAAGTATTTGTGTGCAAACCTCTGCTCCCATGTAGGCCTTAAGTCAGGGTTTTTTTGCTGGAGCCTTTTATAAGGAATTCTCAGGCTGGACTTCTCAAAAGCCTTTCATGAGCTCAGGTTTCATCTGTGCCATAGATACCTGCATGTATTGGGTAAATTCCTCTTCTCTTGAGGTCCCTAGCACATTTCCATTCCCAGACCCATCAGCAAGCAACCTTCGTCACTTACCACAGATGAGGAAAGGTTACTGATGGGTATCTGGCCAGTTTTCCAAAGGAGGGCTTTTTAATTGGCCTTATAAAGTCAACCTCAATTCCTTAACGCAATCTGTAAATATTATTCTAGCCAAAGCCTTGGTCATGTTAGGCCATCAACCCACCTGGCTACATGGGATTCTGCCTCAGTTTCTTACAAGTATGACTGCACAAAGTCTTTTCACTGCTCTCTCTCAAACGGTGTTTTTGGCCAGAGGCATATAGGTGTTTCGCCTATAATACATAAACTTACAGTTTATATTTTGGCCTCATTTTAAATTGGATGTTTTAATTTTTTTTTAATTCTTTTTGTTTGAGACTCATTGAGGGTACAAAGAATTAGGTTACACATGTGTTAGATAATTATGTCCCACCCCCCAAGAAATGTGTCATACACCATGACCCCAATCTCCCTCCCTCAGCCTCTTACCCCACTTCCTCATTCTCCTGTCCCCCCATATTAGCTTATCTACTACCTTCATATTAGAAATGAATACATTGGATTCTTGCTTCTCCATTCTTGTAATGCTTTACTAAGAAGAGTGTGTTCTACCTCCATCCAGGTTAATATAAAAGATAAAAAATTTCCATCTTTTTAATTGCTGAATAACATTCCATGGCATACATATACCACAGTTTTTTAATCTATCCCTGGGTTGGTAGGGATTTAGGTTATTTTCATATTTTGGCAATTGTCAACTGAGCAGTGATAAATAGTCTAGTGGAAATGTCTTTATGATAAAAGGACTTTTGTTTTACTTCTGGGTTAATGCCTAATAATGGGATTGCAGAATCACATGGGAGGTCTAATTTGAGTTCTTTGAGTATTCGCCATTTCCTTCCAAAAAGATTGTATTAGTTTGCAATCCCTCCAGCAATGTAAAAGTGTTTCCTTTTCTCTTCATTCAAGCCAGCATCTGAGACTCTGAGATGTGGGCTATTCTCATTGGGGTTAGGTGATACTTCAGGGTGGTTTCAAGTTGCATTTCTCTGATGATCAAGGAAGATGTTTGCAAATGTTTGTTAACCATTTGTCTTCATTAGAGAAAGTTCTATTCATCTCTCTTGCCCAGTGATATAAGAGATTGTTGGGTCTTTTTGTTGTTGTTGATTAATTTGAGTTCTCTGTAGATCTTAGTTATCAAGGTTTTATTCAATTCATAATGTGCAAATATGTTTTCCTATTCCGAAGGTTGTCTCTTTGCTTTGGTTTTCTTAGCTGTACAGAAGCTTTTCAGTTTAATTACATCCTATTTGTTTATCTTTGTTGTTGTTACAATTGCCATGGAAGTCTTCTTCATAAAATCATTACCCAGACTGATATCTTCAAGTGTTATGATTATACTTTCTTCACAATTTTTTTTAAAATGTGAAATTTTACATATGTATATTGTCTTTCTTATTTTCAATAATATAGAAGCACTGAGTCGTCAAAATATAACTTTTATGTCACTGTACATTTCCTGCTAAATGGCATGCATAAGTTTGTGCATATATTAGATTTTTGGCATAGATTTAACATTTCTCTTTTTTTCTATATATATGAATAAATATGTATATGTATGAATATAGAAGTTTTCTTTCTGGTTTTGCATATTTTCATGCAAATGATGAAATATGTAAAAATATTCATAATATTTGAATTAATGGAGATTCATTTACCTGCTTAGTTATTAATTTGTACTAGTACATACTCATGGTTAAACTCACTTTTCTTTAGTTTCCTCATATAGCAATTTAACCTCCACTGAATAATTTATAAATTTGTATTAAATATGATTTGTGCTGTGTATTTTTTTAGGTAATGTTTTTGAAAGGAAAGTTCAACAGTCTACACAAGAACTACAGAATATACATCCTTCTTATCAGGACATAGAACATTTTCCAAGATAGGGGCCACAAAACAAGTCTCAATAGTTAAAAAAACAAAAAACAAAAACCAGTCAAAGTCATACTAAGTATCTTCTCAGAACACTGGGATTCATTTCCAAGAGATACTCTTAAAACTACAGAAGTATAAGCACATGGAAATTAAACAACTATTGAATAATCTTTGAGTGATCAGATGAAATGAAGCCAGAAATTAAAAATATTTTCAGAATGAATGATAATCATAACATAAGTTTTCAAAATGTCTGGGCTACAACAAAAACAGTGCTCTAAGGGAATTTTATAACACTAAATGCCTATATAAAAATAGAGAAAGATTGCAAATTATATCCTAACATCACAACTAAGAAACTAGGAAAATAAGAATAAATCAAACAGAAATGTAGAAGTCAAGAAATTAAGATTGGATGAAAAAATAAAAGAAATTGAAACAAAAAAATACAATACAACAGATCAATGAAAAATATGTTCTTCTTTGAAAAGATGAAAAAAAAAATGGATGGACCACTATCCACATTAACCAAGCCCAAGAGAGAGGATTCAAACTAGCTCAATTAGAAACATAATAGGACACATTATAACTAATGCCCCAGAAATACAAAAAGTCATCTGAGATTACTATAAACAGCTTATGCACAAATTAGACTATCTAGAAGAAGTGGATAAATTCCTTGAAACACACACCTTCTCTCCCAAAGCTTAAGTAAGGAAGAAATATATATTCTGAGCAGACCAGTAATGAGTAATCAGATTGAATCAGTAATAAAACACATTTCTCAACTACAACAACAAAGAAAGCCTAGGTCCAAATATACTCACAGCCAAATCCTAACAGACATACAAAAAAGTAGTCCCAATCCTACTTAAAATACTCCAAAAGATCATCTTATTCTATGAAATCCCATCATCCTCATATCTAATGCTCGGAAAGGACTTAACAAGGAAAGTCAAATACAGATCAATATCCCTGATGAATCTAGAGGCAAAAATTCTCAACAAACTAATAGTAAACTGAATTCAAAAGCACATGAAAATGATAATTCACCATGATCCAGTGGATCTCGTACCAGAAATGCAAGCATATTTCAATATAAGCAAATGATTAAATGTGATATACCACATAAGCAATTTAAAAATTATATGGTAATCTCAAAGGATGGCAGAAAAGCACTCGCTAAAATCCATTGAGCAATTAGTGGTATCTACTAGCTGGGTGTAATACCAAGGATCACAAAATCCTCAACAAACAAAAGATAGAAGGCACATATTCCAAATAATAGAATCTATAACAAACTCTCAGCCAACATCATACTGAATGGGGAAAAGTTGAAAGCAGTTCTCCTGAGGACTACTTCACCCTTCACCTCTTCTACTTCAACATGGACTTGAAGTCCCAGACAGGACAATCAGGCAAGGGAAGGAAATAAAGGCCATCCAAAGTGAAAAGGAGGAAGTCAAATACTGTCTGCTTATAATTATATAATCTTAGAGCTGGACAACCTTAGAGACCCCTCCAAAAAACTCCTAGATTTGATGTCTAAATTCAGTAAAGTCTTAGATCACAAAATCAAAGTACAAAAGTCAGTAGAATTCCTATACATAAATAATGCAAGTTCATGTCTAGAATGTACGTTATTCTATACATGGTGAGAAACAAATCAAGAACTCAGTCTTATTTACAATAGCAGCAAAAAATAAAACAAATACCTAGGAATATACTTTAATCAAAGGGGTGAAAGATAGTAACAAGTAACAAGTTGAACTAAAAAACTTTGATGAAAAACTTGTAAATGGCACAAATAAGTGGAAAACATTACATGCTTATGAGTTTGAAAAACCAATATTGTGAAAGTAACCATACTGTTCAAAGGAATCTGTAGATTTACTGTAATTATTCTCAAAATACCAATGCCATTTTTCACAGATTTAGAACAAATTTAAATTTAACATGATACCGAAAAAGATACCAATAATTTTAAAGATGTGCACTTTTAAGGAAACTTGGCTTTAGCTAGGACATTTTACAGTTCAGACCTTTCTATAAACTAAGATGAAAATCTTTGATCAATTCAAGAAAAGAAAAGTCTTTATTGGGTTGTTGGCAGTGAGTATGGGCTACTATGGGGGGATCTGGCAGTTTGGGGGAAATTTTCCTGAGGCAGATAAACTCCCACACAAAACCACAGATAGGCATTGCACAACATTTTGTATTTTATTTTCCTAGATTGGGTTTAAAGTAACAATGAAGTGGACTGCAAGAGGATAAGCAACAGTTGTAAATAAATCTAGATAAATTCTTGCAGTTTTCCCAATATGAAAGATGTTTCTCTCTCTTAAGTTTAAACTGACCAGAAATGTAAAATATACCATCATGAGTATGGGACAGACAATGACCCAGATAAAAATCAACTATTTAAAGGGCACTAACTGTGTGAGTCCAACCCTGACGATCCAAAGAGGCAAAACTGTGTAGTTCTCTAGAAAAGCAAGTGGATGGGGCTGTGATTAATGAGTCACAGGATCCTCATAGCTGAGGCTGACAGTGCTGGTAATGATTTAGGGCACCATCCTTACTCCAAGCTTCACAGAAGAGCTGTATGGTTTTTCTCAGAGGGTGAGGCAGGCCATGAGACTGTTCCAAAGCACTCTCCAAGAAAATGGAGCAAAGTAGAGGGAACTATAAAGTCACTGTCAAAACAAAAGATATTTTGGTGGTAAGCAATTGAAAGGAGTCTAGAAACTTCCAGAGATCAGTAAAACAGCCCATCAGGTTATGGGAAAGAACTGGGGAGATGGATAAAAAGAGCCCTCTGTAAAAAACAGTCATTAAAAACCAGCCTCAGAAAATACTCTTCATGGGGGTAAAAATTTAACAGATGAGACTGTGAAGTCTTGTATGCCACAGGAAGTTATCAAAATTGATAGAGCAATGAATTGAGCAATTAGTGGTATCTACTAGCTGGGTGTGATACCAATAGAGGCAGAAAAGTTAGTAGAAATATCAGGGAAAGGTTGTCTAGGTAAGCCCTGCAGAAGTCATTATCCTCCCAGGGTGATTGTCCTCATTTCAAGGAAAAACTTCACAAATTCTCTGAGGAGTGGCAACAGAGACTTTTAATTGTAGGGGAAAGAAATTTTAAAAAATAGTTCAGCTCAAGTTTCTAAACACACAGTGAAATAAACACAGGCACTGGAAAATGAGAAAGGGGGAAAGAGTATCAAGATTTGATGTAATAATATCCCAAACATCCAATTTTGAATAAAAAGTTAAAGATACTTAACAGAAAATTATGAGCCCCATATGGGGAGGATGAAGGACAATGAAAAGAAAAGTGGATATGAGAGGCTCCAGACGTCCGATTTAGCAAAGTCTTCAAAACAGCTCTCATAATTATGTATAAAGAACTTATGAAAACCATGTTTAAAGATCAAAAGAAAGATATAATATCCCTGACTCATCAAATACAGAGCATTGATAATGTTGTAGAAAGTATAACAAGAAGCAAATTAAAATTCTGGAGGTAAAATTCAAATATTTAAAATCCAAAATTTACTAACGGGGCTTATAAGTAGATTTGAATTGGCCTAAAAAAAAAATCTGTAAACTTAAGGAAAAGTATATGGATATTATGTGCTTTGGAGAATAGAAGGAAAGAATTAAAAAAAATTAAAAGGGTCTAAGAAATATATGGATATGGGACATTAGTAAATACAACAATATATGTGTAAAAAGAATGCTGAGTGAGAGGAAATAGCAAAAGATAATAATAATTACTTAAGAATAAATAATAATTTGATGAAAAACATTAATTTCCATACAAAGAAGTTCAATGAACTTTATGTAGGATAAGTGGCAAAAGATTCACACATGGGCACATTAGAGTAAATACATTTAAAGACAAAGAAAAATCTTGAGAGTAGCAAGAGAAACACATCTCACCACACATGAGAATCCCATATGATAAATAACTGAGTTATCAGAATCGATTGGTATCAGAGAAAGTATCTGAAAAAACAATCAACCAGTAATCTTAGATTCAGAACACATTCAAATATAAAGCTGAGATAAAGATATTCCAAGTAGACAAGCATTAGAGAATATTTGCAGGCAGACTATCTTACAAGAAAAAATATACACTGAAGGTAAGTGACCATAGGCAGTCATTAGAATTCACACGAAAAAATAGCACAAGTAAAGATAATTGTGTAATCATGAATTATAATAAAAGTGCATATTCAATATTTTTCAACTCTGAACTGATTTAAGTAGTAATTATATGAAACAGATATATAAATGCATTTTTTGGCTTCTAGCACATAAAAATGTAGTACATTTAGCAATGAGAACATAACGATTACCTTAACTATGTAAAGAATAAGCAATCTAATCAAAAGTCAGAGATTTTCAGACTGGAAATATCAACCAATCAACAAATAGTAAGACCCAAGTCTATGTAGTCTACAGAAGAAGCATTTCAGATTCTAAGATTCATATGTTTCAAAATTAAAGAGTAAAAAAAAAAAAAAAAACCAGGAATGCTACTAGTTTGTGTATGTCAAATTTGTATTGTGAAACTTTGAGGAATTTATCGATCCTAGGAGTCTGTTGACAGAATCCTTGGGAATTTCTAGACAGAGGATCATATCACCAGCAAAGAGTAATGGTTCGACTGCTTTGTTCCCATTTGGATACCCTTCATTTTCTTCTCTTGCCTGATTATTCTGGCTAGAACTTCCAGCAGTATGTTGAATAGAGGTGACATGGACAATTTCCAGTTCTAAGTGGGAATGTTCTGATTTCTTCTTTGTTAGTATGATGTTAGCTATGGGTCTGTCCTACATGGCTTTTATAATTTGGAAGTATGTTCCTCTTACTCCTAATTTGTTAAGATTTCTTATCATAAAGTGTTGAACTTTGTCAAATGTCTTTTCTCTAATAAGTGGACCATATGGTCTTAGTTTTTGCCTCTATTTATGTGATGATTCACATTTACAGATTTTCAAATGTTGAACCATCCTTACATATCTGGGATATAGCCCGCTTAGTTGTGGTAGATTATTTTTCTGATGTGTAACTGAATATGGTTTGCTCAGATTTTATTGAGAATTTATGCATCTATATCCAATAGAGATATTGGTCTATAGTCTTCTTTTTTGTTGCGTCATTTCCTGGCTTTGGTTTCAAAGTGATATTGGTTTCACAGAATGAATTGGGGGAGGATTCCTTCCTTCTTAATGTTATGGAATAATTTTTGGACTAGTGGTACAAGTTCCACTTGGTAGGTGTTTTAAAATTTGTCTGGGAAACTATCTGGTCTGATTCTTTTTTTTTGTTGGAAGACTTTTTTATTGGTGCTTCAATTTTTTACTTGATATTGTTCTGTTCACCTGTTCTATTCTTCCTCAATGAGTCTAGGGAGGTTGTGTGTTTCTAACAATTTGTTTATTTCCTCAAAATTTTCAAGCTTATGTACATATAGATTTTCACAGTATTCAGAGACAATATTTTGTATTTCATGGTATCATTGTAATATCTCCTTTTTCATTTCTGATTGAGCTGATTAGGGTCCTTTCCTTCTGTTTGTGGCTAGTATAGTGAGAGGCCTCTATACTTTCAAAGAGCCAAGTTACTGCTTTATTAATTTATATATAATTCTTTTGTTATCAATTTCATTTACTTGTGTTCTGACCTCAGTTATGTTTTTTCCACCTTTGGCTGGATTTTGTATTGGTTTGCTCTTCCCTTCTAATTTCTTAAGATGATTCACTAGATTGTTGATTTGTGATCTTTTTGTCTCGTGTACATAGGCTTTTAAGACTATAAAATTTTCTCTTAGAAATGCATATAGATCCTCTCTTCTCCCTCTCCTCTTTTTCCTCTCCTCTTTTCTCTTCTCTTTCTCTCCTCTTTGGTGCTGCTCTGCAGCATCCTCACCACCACCCCCCACCACCCCATCCAATAAAAACATTTCGTACAAACAAACAAAAAAAGGAAATGCATGTAGATCTCACTTAGGAGACCTCAACAGTTGTGCTCAACACATTCCTTCCAGGGTCACAAGGTGCATCTCAGGATGGTACTTCTCATGCAAAACAGGACATTTGCTTGCCTGTTTCTGAAAACGCACAGTCTTCAACTAAAGAGGTTTATATGAGAGACATTAAACTGTTTAAGAAAGCACAAGCAGTACTTTTGTTCTCACAAGCCGAGGTGAGGTGAAATCTGTGTGAAGTTAGTGCATTGTATTGTAGCCAGAATTTCCCTCTGTGTCAGGTCCTTGATTACAGGGTTCAAAGAATAAAACCTTGGACCACATGAGTGAGCAAAAATACAGAGTTTATTAGAAAATAAAAATGACAGATAAGAGAAAGAGAGGATGAGAACCTCTGCCAACTGAGGGGAACAGAAGTGGGTGGCCCACATAGGATTTCTGTCTACCAGTTTATATAGTGCTTTTCTTATCCTGCAGGTGAGGGAAGCGTTTGAGAATGTATGTCCAGAACATGTTACAATTGGCCAGAGGACTGCAGGCAGTAAATAATCCTAAAATTAGAAAGAAATGTGGTCCTGTAGTCTTTGCCCCAGGCAAGACATTAGGGCATGTGCTCCTTACCTTAGGAGCAACCACTCAGATGAAATACCAGTCAGGCATATTCCTAGGTATTTTATTTTCTTTGAAACTATGGTGAAGGGAGTTGTGTTTTTAATTAGACTCTCATTTTGGCTGTCATTGACGTATACAAGGGCAACTGACTTGTGGACGTTGATTTTATATCCTGAGATATTACTATATTTTTTGATGACTTACAGGAGTCTTGTGGTTGAGTCTTTGGGGTTCTCTAAGTAAAAGATCATATCATCAGCAAAGAAGAAAAGTTTGATCTCCTCTGCTTCCATTTAGATGCTTTATTTCCTTATCTTGTCTAATTGTATTGGCTAGAACTTTCAGTGAATAGCAGTGGTGATAGAGGAGAACATTGTTTGGTTCTAGTTCTAAGTAGAAAAGTTTTCAGTTTAATTCCATTCAGTAAAATACAAGCTGTGGGTTTGTGATAGATGGCTTCAATCAGTTTAAGAAATGTGCCATGTATGCCTCTACTCTTCAGTGTTTTAATTAGAAAAGGATGCTGTATTTTATTGAATGCTTTTTTTGCATCTATTGAGATGATGATATGTTCTTTGTTTTTGCTTCTGTTGATATGGTGAATAACATTTATGAACTTGCATATGTTAAACCAGCTTTGCATCCCTGGAATGAAACCTACTTGATCATGATGTATAACTGTTTTGATGATAAACTATAATCTAGTGGCTAAGATTTTGCTGAGAATATTTGCATCTATATTTATCAGTGAAATTGGTCTGAAATTCTCCTTTTCAATTGGGTCTTTTCCTAGTTTTGGTATCAGGTGATATTTGCTTCATAGAACATGTTGGGGAAGATTCCTAACTCCTCCACTTTTCGGAATAATTTCTGCAGTATGGGAAGAGATCTTCTTTGAAGGTTTCATAGAATTCTGGTGTGAAGCCATAAAGAAAATTATGAAATCCTAATAAAAGAAATAGCACAAGATATTAACAAATGGAAGAACATACCACGCTCATAGCTGGGAAGAATCAACATTGTGAAAATGTTTATACTTCCCAAAGCAATCTACAGATTCAATGCCATCCCTGTTAAAATACCAAGAATATACTTCCAAGACCTGGAAAAAATAATTCTTCATTTTGTATGGAACCAGAAAAAAAACTGTTTAGCTAAGGCAGTTCTTAGTACTAAAAACAAAGCTGGGAGCATCAGCATACCAGACTTTAGGCTATAATACAGGGTCATAGTGGTCAAAACAGCATGATACTGGCACAACTATGGAGATATAGACATTTGGAATTGAATAGAAAACCAGAAAATGAAACTAACATCTTATAGTCACCTAATTTTCAATAAACCAAATAAGAACATACACTGAGGTATGTTCTTACTGGGGTAAGAATCCCTATTCAATAAATGGTGTTGTGAGAACTGGATATCCACATGTAGAACACTGAAGTGGACCCACACTTTTCTCCACCCACAAAAATTCATTCAAGATGGATAAAGGACTTAAATTTAAAAGGACTCAAATTTAAGGCATGAAACAATAAAAATTCTCAAAGAAAGCATAGGAAAAACACTTGAAGATATTGGCCTGGATAAAGATTTTATGAAGAAGACTTCCCTGGCAATTATGACAACAACAAAAATAAACAAATGAGACTTAATTAAACTAAAAAGCTTCTATACAGCTAAGGAGACAACAAACAAAGCAAGGCTCAGCACCTGTGGCTCAACTGGCTAAGGCACCAACCACATACACATAAGGTGGTGGGTTCGAATCCAGCCCTGAGCTGCCAAACAACAATGACGGCTGCAACCAAAAAAAAAAAAAAAAAGAAAAAAATAGCCGGGCGTTGTGGTGGGTGCCTGTGGTCCCAGCTACTTGGGAGGCTGAGGCAGGAGATTCGCTTGAGCCCAGGAGTTGGAGGTTGCTGTGAGCTGTGATGCCAGGGCACTCTACCCAGGGGGATAGCTTGAGGCTCTGTGTCAAAAAAAAAAAAAAAAATAGTCATTGTTGTCCTGCTTATACTTTCAGTTTAAAAAAAAAATCACTGTTACAAATGCTGCTTCAAGTCT
>CAUYTI010154375.1:0-34830 GCA_963575145.1 Galago senegalensis
AGTACCATGCTGTTTTGATCACTATGGATTTATAGTATAATCTGAGGTCTGGTAGCATGATTCCTCCTGCTTTGTTTTTATTCCTGAGTAATGTCTTGGCTATTCGAGGTTTTTTCTGATTCCATATAAAATGAAGTATTATTTTAAGCATCATGATTTTAAAAATGATGTCTGATATTTGCAATATTTCATTCCTGTGTGGATCTACTTCTATCATCTGTGGTTTCTCTTAGTTATTGTATATATCCATATTATCTTATATTCTTAGGTGCCTAGTAATTTCTGACTGATTGCTGATCATTGCTTGTAAAAAATAATTTACGGAGTTTTCTCAAGGGTCAGAGTGAATTTTCTCACCTGAAGGGACTTTGTGCTTGGTTTTGCCAGAGACCTGAGTATGCTACCCTTTGTAACCACCAAAGGATGGGCTCAAGGATAAATGTCTATGAGAACCTGTACACTGGTGGTGCCCCACTTAACCTCCCTCTCCTGCCTCTTACTGGTTCTGTATGTTTACCTCCTAGTGTTTTTATACTTTGCTGCTAATGACTGGGACATGAAACATTCTTCAGAAGATTGTTATTGTGCCATTGGATCTACTTTGCCCATTGAGATAACTGAAAGCTTCTGGGAGTACAACCCTTTGAGAAATCTGTAACCAATGACTTTTTCCCATCATGCTTCCCTTAGTCATCAGTTTCTCCTGAGAATACTTTCTTAACAAATCTTTTACATTGAATCCATGCTCAGAGTCTGCTTCTTGAAGAATCTGATTAAAGAGAAGAACTACCTGAGATAGTTTTTTTGAAATGTTCCCTCTTATGATCTGCTTAGCAATGCAGCTCTAGACCTGATTTTTCTTTTTCCGAGGGTGTATTCTCTAGGATCACAAGAAGACATAAAGAACATCTCAAATAGGACACTATTTGGATAAATTCTGGACTTTGGTGGCCCCACTCAGGCTAAAGCAGTTGACCCAGAGCACAAGCATTTGTGTTGCAATTGTCTCTTTGATGCTCTGGCATGCTGCTAATGCGTTGTTTACAGCTAGAGGACATTTCTCAGTGTCCCTTGCAGTTGGGTGGAACCTGTGACTGAGTCCTGGATAGTGGAATGTGGGTAGAAGTGATAGGTTCTTTTTCTAAACCTGGCCCTAAAAACCCTTTATGTGACCCACCATATATTGCTTTTCTCTTGTACCAGCTGGATACAGATGATTTAATGAGAGATTCTGAGGCTCTAGGAGCCTTTCATCTCTATGAGATGAAAGTTTCCTGGATGTGGAGCAGAGTTGTCTCTACCAATCCTAATCATCAGATTACAGTGGGAATAAATCTTCATTGCTTAGCCTGCTAAAAATTTGGGATACTTGTTATAGTAGTTAGCAAACCTTGAATAATCACCTGATTTTCCTTGATCACTGATGGTTTTCTTCCTACCATCTTGTGTCTATTTCTCAATCATGGCCTTCTGATTTATAAAATAATTTCTAAATTTAACATTTATTTAACATTCCACACATTTAACATAATGGCCAGTATGCTAGGCACTGATCATACAGCAGAATAAAAGAATAGTCATTCTTCTCATGGAATTTACAGTCTATATTGCCATTTCTTTGCCATGGTACAATCATCCTTTCTTATTATTCCATGAACAGTGAACAGATTTATCAGCCAATGAGGTAAAAAAATCTTTCCTTTTCTTTTCCTCAATAGTTATTTTCTTCTATCTAGTATCCTTTTCTTCTTTCAATTTTAGCTATTTTCAAATTATTCAGAAAGGTTAATATGAGAGCAGTTAGTTTCTTCCATTTTATTTCACTTGGGGTGAATTAACTTCAGAAGTACCCTCACTTATTTCCTATTCTTGTATGTAATCTCTGAATTTTATGTAATTTTTTAAAAAAAATTTTCTTTGCACAATTTTTTACAAAGACAAATGTGCAAATTAAAAAAAATTGTGCAATTGGTCTTGACATAATTCCATTGGCTTTGATATTAGAAGGTACCATCTGTCCTGAACACAAATTTTATTTATTTATTTATTTCCTTTAAAAATAGGCTTTATTTTTTAGAGTGGTGTTAGATTCATAGAAAAATTGAGAGAAAGGTACAGAGATATCCTGCATAACTACTGCCCCCCTACATGCATAACCTCTCAGCCAGTTATTTGTTATAATTGATGAGCATATATTGATACATTAATATCACCCAAAGCCCATAGTTTACATTAGGGTTCACTGTTGGTATTGTGCTTTCTGTGAGTTTCCACCAATGAATAATGGCCAAAACTACCATCCTGGTCTCATGTACAATAGTTTAATTGCCCTATAAATTCTCTGTGTTTTGTCTGTTCATCCCTTCCCTGCTCCCTTGGAACTAGTATCTTTTTACTGTCTCCATAGTTTTGCCAACTCTAGAGTGTCCCATAATTGGTATCATACAGTATGTGTCCTTTTCTGATTGGCTTCTTTTACTTTATGACATACATTTAATATAGCTTTTTCTTTTTAGTGCTGAATAATATTTCATTGTACAAATGTGCTACAATTTATCTGTTTGCCTACTGAAAGACATATTGCTTGCATACAGTTTTGGCAGCTATAAATGAAGGTGCTCTAAATATCCTAATATGCTCTAAATAAATGCAGATTTGTGTGTAGACATAAGTCTTTAATTCCTTTGGGCAAATACCAAGGAGTGCAATTGCGGAATCATACAGTAAGGAATTAGAAACCACCAAACTGCCTCATAAAGTGGCTGTACCATTTAGCATTTCCACTTGTAATAAATGAGAGTTCCTCTTGCTCCATATCCTTACCAACATTTGGTGTTGTCAGTGACTTTGGATTGTGCCTGTTCTAATAGATGTGTAGTAGTATCTCTTTGTTGTTTTAATTTGAATTTCTCTAATAAGATGTGGAACATCTATTCATCATTTGCTTATTTGCATCTTTGGTGATGAGTCTTTTGGCTATTGTTTAATCAAGTTGTTTGTGCTAAGGTATGAAAACAGATAGTATAAGAATAACGACCCTGTAAGGATGGTTTGGGGAGACAAATATGACTGATAAGCCTAATACCTTTCCTTTAAATGACATAGCTCACTTATTTATATTCAAGCCAAGCTCACTCTTCTTCCTTGAGCCATGGGGAGACATTGAGTCCTGATGACATTTCTTTTAGCACTGAATCAAGCCACGCTGAAGACTTGGCTTGAAGTGACCCATTAAGTCCTCTTGCTGAAGTGAATCTGAAGGGTAATGGGAATACCTATTCCTTTTAAACTATACCCTACTGTCTTCTCTTTGGTTAAGAGAACACAGAAAATGTTTAGGACAAATAACATTTGGAGGAAACTACATGGTTGTATAGTTCTCACTCTGTCACTCAAATGTGTTATTTATATAATGTCAGGCAGTTACATATCTGGCAATATATAAACAGTAACCCAAATTAACCAGGTCCTGGCTCTACACACTCACTAGCTGTGCCACTAGGGACATTCTCTTTCTTTCTAAAGCCCTCAGTTTCTTCACCTGAAAAATGGAGATTCTGAACATTGTAGGACCAAGATCATAGTCTGTCTTAAATTGTAAACATATTCTGAGTATCTGCACTATAAAATTTTCTTGAGACAGAATTAATGAATTTGGGGTTTGTGACTGCAGACAAAAACTCTAGTATATAGATTCTTCATCCTCTGTCTCTAAACTGCCTTCTAGCTCTCAGGATCCTCATACATGTTTTGGCAAATTTATATCCAATATCAGAGTTCGTCCATGCCTCTGGTCCCCACACCTATGCATGTTTTTGGGTTTTTTTTAGATTTTTATCTTTCAGAATTGAATCTATATGTTCTTTAAAGAAAAAATTCTTTATATTCTTTTAATGTTTTATTAGTGTTTTGTCTTTTGGAGGAAATTTTCTGGGGACATGTATCCTAGGAAAAGGCAGAGTGCTTGAGAGACAGGGAAAGGCTCATTCTGGCCTGAGTGGAACTTGTACCAGTTTGACCTCTTTACAATACACACACACACAAAAAATGTGAAGTTGAAATCTCAGGTAGTTAGGAGAGCCCAAAATTTCTAGGATGTTTAGGAAACAGAGGGTTTTCTTCAAAATCCAAAAATCTTGGCAAGATATCAGATAGATGCTGTGTCTTCTCATAATGGGCAACCCAGGGTGAACTCTTCTGAGAAAACTAAATCCAGTGTCTTAAAGAACACAGTGTAATGTACATGCAGCTCTAATCACAGCCTGCAGCTTGCTGAGCTGACAGGTGTGTGAGTTGGAGTAGGGTTTTGTTGCTGAATTCTTCCTCCAGATATGGTGGATCCAGCCAAATCTAGGAAAGTGGGTATCTTTTATTTGGAATTCTATAACCTTTCAAAAGGGGATAGATCTTTGAAGAATCACTCTAAATTTTCCTTTTCTCTGGAAGCTCCTCCTTATTACTGACTATAAAACTGGGGGTGGGGAGGGGGTGGCAGGGGAGAAGAAGAAGGAGGGAGGAGGAAGAGGGAGAGAGAGAGAATGAATGAACATAAAATAGCACACTCACTTATCAAGAGGTTTGGACCATGGCTGATTTGAAATATTACTAACCTTGCATTTTCAAATTTGATGCACAACAACCAAGATGCTAATACTTTCCTTAGTTTAGAAAAAAAATCCTTTCACCCATCTCTTCTAGCCGAAGATTAGGAGAGAGGCTTTAAGAAGATTTAAAAAAAAAAAAAAAAACCAACTTCTGAGCAGCGGAAAAAATGGTTTGTGATTCAGGGGCTTCAGGCAATTCATCATGGAAATTGGGTTTCTTAGCAGACATCGTGTGAATCCTTTCGTCCCTGTCAACTTTTTAATACATTACATTGAGAATGTAAATCGCGTTGGTGAGGGGGAGCAGAAGAAAAAAAGGGAGTGAGAGAAAAGAGAAAGCTTCCTCATTTTGGATTTAGAAGGGAGGAAGCATAAGGCCTGTAATTCATATTAACTAAATAATAAAAAAATTATATAAATATATAGATATGCATGTATATCTGGGGAGGAACTGGGGAGAAGTGAGTGAGACAGAGTAAAATTGAAATCGTTTTATCCTCTGGAAAGGTCTTTAATATGTGCTCTTAATAATTTATTTTTATTTCCATTAGTTTTTATTCATTCAGGTTTGTTTCTTTAGCTACATGAACCAACTCCATCCCCTGCTCCCCTCCAAAAGAAACTAGAGGACAAAGACTTGTGGGCAGGTGTTCCATAAGTGAACAAAAGAGAAAAGGAAACAGAATCTACTGCCTTATTAATAGGGAATATTGGTGGGAGGGCTGGAGCTTCTGCCCCATTTCTGTCACCATGAGTATTGGGCAGAGCCCTTGATTGACCTCCTCACTACTCCGATGTTCCCCAGCTTCATTCATTCCATATTCTGAAGGTGTTTTGTTCCCACTAACCCACTGGTTCATATGTACTTAGAGCTATTGGGGATAAGATTAGTGGTGAATTGCTTACTGACTGTGTAGAATGTTCTTTTGCCCATCATTCTCTCAGCATAATTAACTGTAATTTTGGCTCTTCTATGGATTTTTTTTTTTATAGACAGAGTCACTCTGTTGCCCTGCAGAGTGCAGTGGCATCATAGCTCACAGCAACCTCAAACATTTGGGCTCAAGTGATCCTCTTGCCTCAGCCTCTCAAGTAGCTGGGACTACAGGTGCCTGCCACAACACCTGGCTCATTTTCTCTTTTTTAGTAGAGACAGGGTCTTGCTCTTGCTCAGGCTGGTCTCAAACTATTGAGCTCAAGCAATCCACCCATCTTGGTCTCCCAGAATGTTATGATTACAGGTATGAGCCAGCACGCTGTCTTCCCCTGTGGATTTCTCACCAAAATTCATTACAGAACTCCTTTTGTATACTCCTTTTCAGTTTTTCTGAGTGGTGTCATGTCTCTCTGGTTCTGGAGTCTGAGGAATTTCAATCTGGAAAATTTCATCAATGTAAACAAAGGTTTTGCTGCATTTGGCATCACCAGATCCAGGACTGGTGTGGGTCTTATAGGGCCATTTTCCTGCTGGTGTTCTTGACAAGGGGGAAAGATTAAGAGGTAGGAGATGAAATCTGTTTCTCTAGCATCTTTCTTCCTATGCCCCCTACTCCTAGTCCAGTCTCACATCCACAGGCAATTATGTACTTTTAATCCCATAGTCTAGTCTGCTCTTGAAACAGAGTTGAAGACTGACTTCTTTTGTTTTAAAAATAATTTACTTTTATTTTTAATTTTTTCCTGGAGCACCGTATATGAGGATTCTTATTGCTTTTGTTGTGTAAATCAGGTAGGCAAATGGGGAAGGGGTCTGGAATTATTTGTGCTTTAGACTTCACATATTTTCAACTAATATTCCTTTTCCTTTACCATTGATGAAAAGGCTGACAATAAGTGGATAAATAAATATGAAAGTCTTTTCTAGAAACTGATGAAGAATCCTGTGGAGCAATGCATCAGAAAGAGTGGAAAAGAGGGACAGGTTCCACCTCCTTTGTGATGTTCAGAGATCATAATGGAATAAAACAGAGCCTTGTGCATGTGGAAGAAGGAATAATGTTTGAATTTACTCAAAAAATTAATTTGAAATGAATTTTTTATCAATGTTGTATGGTTGCATATTATTATTGAAAAACACATCCTCTGTTCTCTTCCACTCTTAAAAATATTTTCTTCTATTTTTTTTCTACCTGTGTAAATGCCATGGTTACTCTCTTCCATATTCACTGATCCACCTTACACGGTGTCCACTGACTTCAATTATGGTAGTTAAAGACTTGGTGTCTCCACTTGCTCTCTATGTCACTACGTCTTTTTTTTTAAATGAATTTAATCACTATGTTTTGCTCTTTCAA
Source organism: Galago senegalensis (assembly GCA_963575145.1). NCBI lineage: Eukaryota > Metazoa > Chordata > Mammalia > Primates > Galagidae > Galago > Galago senegalensis. The sequence continues at coordinate 6,899 of CAUYTI010154375.1, forward strand.
GCAGTTATTACAGTGTTGATATCATGATGGATATGCAGATATTGCTCAAAGCAGAGCAAAGTAGGGTACCACGGCTATGGTTTGTGGTAATAACTGTGTCAAATCTTCTTCAAACACATTTGGTACCTGTCACTTCCTCAGTCCTCTATTGCACATCGTGAGGACTGAGTGCTCCCCACTATGTGGAAGGAGTTCGCTGAGTGACTTCCTTTACTTCTAGGATGAGTCCCCATTTCCCTGAATCCCATCTTTCTTTTTTAGTTTTGTATTTTGGTTGACTCCTGCATGTAGCCAAAACATCTCCTCTAATAGCTTCCTAAGGGGTAGGGGTATAAACGGAAAAAAAAGTAAGCTCTGTTTCTGATATCTTTATTTTATCCTTGTGATTCATTGATGGTTTGGTTATTTGTAGAATTCTAGGTTGAAAGCCCTTTCCCTTAGATGTTTGAAAGCATTGCTCATTGTTCTCTGGCAATGTCTTGTTGGAAAGTCGCATGTTTTTTAGATTTTATTTCTTTCAATGTGATATGTATATATATATTTTCTCTCTCTGGGATACTTTAGGATATTCTATTTAACTCAATATTCTTAAATACTATGATGAGGTGGGCTTTCTATTCTTTCATTGTACTGGTAGTGGACCTTTTAAATATGGAAATGCAAATCTTTCAGTTTGTAAACACTTTTTCCTAGAACTTCTGTTTTCATTTTGTTCCATCTGGATTAATTCTCTAATTTTCATATTCTCTCTCATAAGTTCTTTACCCTTTGCTCTGTTTTCTGGGAGAGTTTCTTGATTTTGTATCTACTCATTTTTCAGATTTTGAGCCTTTTATGTTTTCTGAGGTTTTGGGTCCCCCCAAACTTTCTAGGTCTTTGCCCCATTTTCACTGGACACCTTTATTATAGCTATAATGACTTCTATATCTCTGAGATTATTTTCAAGTTTTCTTTTTTTATTGAATCATAGCTGTGTGCATTAATGCAATCATGGGGTACAATGTGCTGGTTTTATATATAATTTGAAATATTTTCATCAAACTGGTTAACATAGCTTTCACGGCATTTTCTTAGTTATTGTGTTAAGATATTTATATTCTACACTTAGTAAATTTCACATGTACCCTTGTAAGATGCACCATAGGTGTGGTCCCACCAATTACTCTCCCTCCAGCCATACTCTCCCCTCCCCTCCCCTCCTTCTCCACTTTCCTCTTCTTCTTGGGCTATCATTGGGTTATAACTTTCATATGAAAGCTATAAATTGGTTTCATAGTAGGGCTGAGTATATTGAATAGTTTTTCTTCCATTCTTGAGATACTTTGCTAAGAAGAATATGTTCCAGCTCCATGCATGTAAACATGTAAGAGGTAGTCTCCATATTTCTTTAAGGCTGCATAATATTCATGGTGTACATATAACACAATTTATTAATCCATTCATGGGTCAAGGAGCACTTGGGCTTCTTCCATGACTTAGCAATTGTATTTTCAAGTTTTCTTGTATGTCAGCTATTATTTTGTCTTTCTCTTAAGTTCTGTTCTCCTTCCTTCCTTCCTTTCTTTTCTTTCTCCCTTCACTTTCCTTCCCTTCCCTTCCCTTTTCCTTCCCTTCCCTTCCCTCCCTTCCTTCCCTTCCTTTCCTTTCTCCCTCCTGTCTCTTTCTCTCTCTCTTCTGTCTTTCCCTTTTGTTCTTCTCTCTCTCCTCCTACTCTCATTCTGGTGTTTCTATTTTGGATCAGAACAAAGAAGAAAGGAGAATTAGAAGCTCTGTGGGATAGGGGCAGGTGTCTCCACTGGTTGTCCTTGCTATGATTTAATTAGAGGGTCAGCCAACCACCATACAGGAGAGCCCGAAACATCAATTTATGGAGCTTTTCTGGAGTTGTTAATTTCTTCTAGATGATAATTTTATTTTTTGATAGGACACTTGTATTCTTAGGTGCCTGCTCCTTAGAGAGAAGCAGGGGAAGGATGTGCGAGCCCCATATTTTGCTATATAGGCCTTCACTTAATCCCCTTATTTTCATCTTCACACCTAATCGCTGCCCTCTGAGCTGAAACTTCTCTGTTATTGTCTTATCCAGAGAATGAATCGTCTGTCTCCCACAGAGGTAAGGGGATTGAGGTGGTTGTGTGGGATAGGCATGGGGCCTGGAAAATATGACTGCTCTTTACATAGATCTTAGAGCCCCACTTCCAAAGTACTGAATACTTCCAGGGCCTACGTCTCTTCATTTGACCCTGCAGGACAAAGTGGTTTTCTTCTCAGTGTATTTCCTCTACAGGCACAAACATTTTACTTCTTTGGCTGTTCTGAGTTAACCACTTCTCATCCACCTGCTTTCTGTCCTCCAAAACCTGTTGAAACTGTTCCTCTACCCTCTTCTGCCTTTTTATTCTTCTGGTCTTTGTTGATGGATACTTTTTTATTCTTTTCACCTTCATTAAGATGGGATTTAGGGAGAAGAGAAGATAAACAATTGCTGCTAATCACCAAGTTTGACAAAGTCAAGTTAAGTGTAAGTTTCTGGGCTCATTTCTCCTAGATTGCTGCAGTTGGTGGTGAGGACCCTGGTGGCTGGAATCAAGGTAGATCTCAGTGTTAGGGACTCTCCCGGTGCTCTGACCTATGAGAATATGCTTCAGGAAGGATTTGGAGCAAGCCAAGCTCCCCTGGTGACCTAGCCTCTTTTGCTTCTTCTGAAGCCTCAGTGTCAAGGTATAAGGACAAGGCTGCTTGGCAGAATAGTTGGGCGTCAGCTGAAGAGCTGGAAGAGATAGGCTATTTCAGGACTCATCTTCCTTCTTATTGATGAAATTTCTCCAAAGCCTAGGCCCAGCCCAGGGCTGTAATTAAAAACAATCACCAACAAAACAAACCTTGATATTAGACACCTTTGTTCCTTTGTATTTGCTACAAAATTATCCAAGACTTCACCTGAATATCTTAAAAAATGATCTCACAAAGTTTTCAGGCAAAAAACATTCTAAACACTGCTCTCCCTTCCCTTTCCTGCCTCTTTAACTGGGAAAGTAAATAGGGATGGGATTGAGTTCATGAAGGAGAAAAAGTAAGGGAAGAATGGACTGCAGCAGCTCCCAGCAGCAGCCATCCAGAGTAGCATCTTGATTTTATAAGCCCTGTTTTAGCATAAATTATCTCATTTTTAGCTTGTCAGTTTGGATAATCTTGGCCCCCAAATGGATTCAGGGGGTCTTAAATGATCTGGTTTGGCTCTTCATGAAGTATGAATTTGTAGATAATTGCCAGAACTCTTTTGCTGTGTAAACTTGTTATCAATTGCCTTTAAAAGTCAGCACTAAAATAATCATTCCCGTGAGCCAAATCCATTACAAACCTTAAATTCAGGAGCATAAATACATTTCAGTGCTGGGGACAAATGTGTAAGATTTCATCATTGCTACATCTGTGAAGGCTTATGAAAAAGAAGTTAGAGATACATTAAGAGAGTCCCTGTGTGGCTGAGCCTCTGGCCTGAGCTGGAGTTGACATTGTGGCCTCAGCTTGAGATCAGACACTTTCAGGAGGCCCTGGACTGGTGGCCACTGCATATTTCCCATGTACCTCACCTTGTGCAGTCTGCTGAGCAGAAATGCAGTGGCCTCATACATCACCATTCCATAAGACCAGCCCTGTCTCATCTTCTGCCTCATATTATCCCAAGTTACGTCCTTCTTTATGACAGTCAGTTTCATGTCATCATCTCTGGCAGGAGGTCCTTATTTACCAAAGAAAACCCTCTAGATTAGAGCAAAAGAGCAATTAAGTGCGGTAGTGAAAATTGTGGCTAAACAGGCTGGATCTTGGCTTCTTGTCGTTGACCTTGGCCAACTCAACTGTTCTAGGCCTGAGTTTCCCAATTCCCCAAAAGAGGGCTATTAATATCTGTTCTGCTGTCTTTCAGGGTTGTTCTAAAAGTTAAACTTTAAAGCTGTAAATTTATTTTGTAAAAATATGCATAATACTTATTGTATTACCATAAATACAAGTTATTTCAAGGTAGAAATAAGCCAAATCCCGGACAAAATTTTGCTTCTTGAGTCTGAAGGCTGCCTAGAATATGTGCATCACAAGCTGTGAGGCCAAGTTGTTTCATGCTAAAAGTTTACATCCACATTTTTATATTTAGCTCTTACCCCTCATGGGTAATGGGCATTTCTCTAGGCATATTTTTAGGATAATACAATTTATAGAATGTAAAAGCAGCCCATGTTATTTATCTTCATGACTTGATCTGAAAGGAAACAGTGTGTTTATTGTGTTCAATATGCTTAATATTTAGTGGAAGCTGAGAAAGATCTTGCCAATCCCTCTTTGGTCCCAACAGTAGCTCTTCAGATCTCTACCATTACTGTTCCCTTCTCAACATTCTCCCTCCATCTCCCCAGACACTCTGAGTGACAGCCTCACCTCCTACTTCTCAGGGAAACAGAGGCCTCCAAAAGGGAATTCCCTCAACTCCCTGTTTGACTATAAAATCCACACAGAAGAATAGCAAGGAAGCCAGAGTGGCTGGAAGGAGAAGAGGAGGGAGGTCAGAGAGGTCAGGCCCGATCAGAAAGGGCTTGGTATGTTGCAGTAAGGACTATGGCCACAGCTCAGTGTGATGTGAGCCTTGGAAGGTTTTGAGCAGAGGAGTGCCATATTCTGACTTATAATGATTCACATTGGCTGCTCTGCTGAGGTAGCCAGGAAGCAGGAAGGTTCCAGAGGTAGAAGTAGTAGACTGTTAGGAGGCTAGTGCAATAACCCACCTTACTGGGAAATGGTGTATATCTTTAGCACAGTCCCATACATCTAATTGCTTGTCGCTCATACTCACTGGAATGTCTCATAAGAGATCTCATTTTGTTTTGGAGGAAGTGCCATCTTCTGGGTTCTCCAAGCCAAAGCCCTTGACTTTTTCATCTCCTATAACACCCAAATCTGGCTAGTAACAAGTACCTATTGATTCTACTTCCTTTACCTCCTGATATTGTTCAGTTCTGATTCTTCTTACTATTGTCCTGGCCACTGCCTTAGGTTTCTGCACAGGACAATCACACAAGTCTCCATTCTGGTTTTCTCACTTCTAATCTTAGACCTTCTTCTATTCCAATCCATTTTCTAGGATCTTCCTCACCAGAGTGATCTTTAAATAATCTGAAAGTAACAGAAATTCTTTGAATCCTCCTTAATGGAACCCTACTCTCACAACAGCCTCATCTTTGTACACTGTCACATCTCTTCCCCAACTATGACACGTCTCTGAAAGCCCCGATGACCAATATGCATTGTAGCATTTATAGGAGATTTCATGCAAAGGAGAGGAGATGGCTACATCCCAAGTTGAGCAATCTTCCTATAAAGCTCCTACAAACACCAATCTGGTCCCCACATTCCTCTCTCCACCTGAGGAGGCTGGCCCACATTGTTTCTGACCTGTACTACAGCTTCTATTGCCTCACCCCCCACCCAGAGGGAGTGTTTCTCTGTATGTCATGAATTTGACCAGGATACTTCTCTGTTAAAAACAAATAAACTTAAAGGTTTCCTTCTGCTCTTGGGATAAAGAGCAGAGTTACCCTGATCCAGCAGATCTGGTCTGGCCTGCTCTGCCCTTTGCTCTTGTTCCTCCACATACCAGAAACACTGAAAGGAGAGAGAAGAGAACACTTAGTTTCCAAGAATAAGCATTGAATTCTCCCAGGCTATATACCATACATTCTGCTAGGTTTTCCTGGGAACCCCCTTCCCCACTGTTTATTTTTTAAAAACTCCACTCAGATGGGGTGGTGCCTGTGGCTCAAAGGAGTGGGGCACTGACCCCACATGCTGGAGGTGGTGGGTTCAAATCTGCAAAAAACTGCAAAAACTGCAAAAACCTGGCGAAAAACTGCAACCCCCCCCCAAAACAAACAAAAATACCCCAAATCTTGGACTATTGTCTGGAACCTGGGTACTTGTGCATTGTCCCAGCTCACTCATGAACTCTGCAAGAAGAGAAGGCGTGTCATCCTCATCTACTGTCCTCTGTGCCTTCCAAGGAATGGTCACGGTTGAGTAAATGAACCATATGGAGACCCAGACTGTGCACGATGGCTAATACTGGACACATTCAAACAGAGGGACTATTCTAAACGGGCTTCACTGTCATGTATTTTAAAAGTCCATCTGTGTCATTGTAAAGAGTGAAACATGATTCACTCTAGTAGTACCTTGTAAGATAATGTGACATGCAGAACTGCAAAGGTGAAGGTGACAGGTTTGTGGTGTTCCAACGGTTGACCTCAGCAAGAAAAGGACCATTTGGCTGGAGTAGCTGGCCTCAGCAATGTTATTGGACTCTGCCTGTTAATGCATAGACTATGAAGGTTTAGGGCCATGTGATTTGACAGAAAAAAAATGTAAAAGCATTGACTTATGATATATATATAGATAGATATGCCTTTTCTTATTCTGTATAATACAAAGCAAAACCAAGAGTCAGCACCCAGACAAAGTTGGGATTGAATTGACTTTTCTTTCCTACTATTTTGTTCTCTTAGCATTAAGACATGTAATCATTAGAAATATTGTTGATCATGAACAAATCAGGTCCCAGACTTATTTGGATGAATGAGTTGCATCCCTTTACTAGGTTACCAATTGTATGGACTAGGAAAAACTCAGGATATAAACAAGTGCTGGTTCCACTCAAGATCTCTCTATTCTGTAGGAAAAATACTCACTTCACTATAATTGTTAATAACTTCTCTACAAATTTTTCATCTCCCCAAATTATTTATGGTTTCATTTCCTTTTTTATAGTCTCTGAAAGCCCCCTTCTCAATGTCCTCTGTGAAGCCACAGGTCCCCCTGCTCTCCTCCTGGATGGTGAGTCCTATTATAGAGAACATCTGGCTTGGTTGACATTCAGATGCTACAGTTACCACCCAGGGGCCCGATTTGCCTTTGCCTTTTTCCCGATTCTGGTTAGCTTGTAGGCAGTGGCTTCATCAGCTTGCCTCTGAGAGAGCAGCTACTACCTCATCTATACCCCTCTCTCCATCCCAGGGCTCTCTTCTCAAGCCATGCTCAAGAGTCTTAAGCACTTCTCTATCCATCTTCAGGGAGAGGTGGGACCCAACTATTGCATGCTCCCAGAGCTCTGCTTTTTGGTTCTTGGGACAGCCTCCTGTTCTTTGTTGCATACCTCCTTTGCCACACAAGCAAACGGCACATTTTAAGCTGTTTTGTACATATGTATCTCTAAGAGAACACATTTACATTCATACTGCAAAATCCATGTTTAAATATTGAGACAAAATGTTCCATGGTGAGGGATACAGATGCTTTATAAAATACTTTTATAAAGGCACTGAATCAATATTGGTTGATATTGATTGGACCAGACATTCTCTCACAAGGAGGCTCAATGCTCATATGGTCACAGTCACTGAAGTGGCTATGGCCTGCTACAGACATTTTCCCTAAGTCAGTGCCTCCCCACCAGGTGGCATGAGTCCTGCTTAGCCTGCCATCCCCTCAGAGGGTTAAGAGTACCCTGAGGTGGCTAGCTTTCATCAGATCCACCGAGCTCCTCTTGAACCATGGTTATAGTCTGGCCAGTTGTCTTTACATTAGCATAACTTATAAATCTCACCACTCTTGCCTGCCTTCTGGCTTTGGGTATGCCAGTTCCCTTTGTGGTGCAAGTGTCTGTCCTCACCTCTGCAAATTCAGATCTGACAGGTCTGGCTCAGGCTCTTCCTGGGAGTGCCTCCCTGACCAGATTAGGACACACAACTGACTCCTGGTTCCAAATTCCTATAGCACATAAACCTGTCTCATAGGATCAATGTGCTAGAGTGTGGGGGCTCTGAGCACAAAGGAAAGAGCTTGGGTTGAAGTTAGAATGACCTGAATTCAGAGTCAGACTCTGACACTTACTAGCTGTGTAACTACAAACATGTTACAGACTGTCTTCTTAACTGTGACCAGGGGATAATCATGGCACCTCTAACAAAAGGTAATTGTTGTAAGAATCAAATGGGATAATCTATGCAAAGCAACCAGTAAGTGAATGGGCTTGGTAACTGCTTAAAGGACCAAAACAGTCAGAGTCACATGTTACACTGCGCTGATCTCAAGCTGCTTTGTGCATGCAAAGCTTGTCTCTTTCTTGTGCCTGCAAAGTGCTAAGAAAATGCTTTTCTTTCTTTTTCTTTTTTTTTTTTTTTTGAGACAGAGCCTCAAGCTGTTGCTCTGGGTAGAGTTTGGTGGCATCACAGCTCACAGCAACCTCCAACTCTTGGGCTCAAGTGAGTCTCCTGCCTCTGCCTCCCAAGTAGCTGGGACCACAGGCGCCCGCCACAATGCCTGGCTATTTTTTGGTTGCAGTCATCATTGTTGTTTGGTGGGCCAGAGTTGGATTTGAACCCACCACCTTAGGTGTATATGGCTAGCACCTTAGCCACTTGAGCCACGGGCACGGAGCCAAGAATATGCTTTTCAAATAAATTTAGGCAAAATGCGCCCCTCAGTGTCACTTTCCCTGATTTGCAACATAGGCACTTAATAAAATACAAGTCTTAGCACTCATTTGCTATAGAAAAACATTTTAAACATTTTAATTATACAGTAATGATTTCTTATGCAGGCTCCCAAGGAAAATGGGAAAAAAAGAGTATTCTCATGTTTCTGGTGAAGAAAATGAGGCATCAATTAAGCCTATGCCCTTCAAATGATCACAGACAGGTGTGGTGGAGTGTGGAAGAAGCATAGATCTTTTTGTGCCTAGGCCATGACTGATCTTTTTGGCTTTGCTGCCGCCCTCACTTCTCTGCCTATCAGCTCTGCCCACCATGGTTCATGGGATCTGGACACTCCCATTGTGAGCCCATCAGACCTTGTAGACCTGCTCTGTCTTGCCCTGGATCAGGAATCTCATCATCTGGGTGGCCAGTTCTATGACATGGGCCACACTGTGACCATCTTTGGGCAGTAGAAAGGAAGAAAAGGGAGAAAAAATGAAGGTACCAAAAGGCTGAGCCATAACCATGTGCTAATGAAGCTGCTGAAGACACATAGTTTCTATCCTTGGGGGCCTTCACTTGCTAATGCCACTGGCCCATTCGCCTCCCTTGTCTTCTGTTATTCTCCCTGCCTCCTTTCTCCTTCCATTTAAGGCACATTTAATGATTTCCCACCTTTTATATTCTTTGGCAATAACAAACAACATTGCGATGATTATCTTTACTATTATACAATATCTGTGTATATTTCAAATTATTTTCTTAGACAGCAACATTTTCTGCCTGTATTGTATTCCATTCCCATAGGAACGGGGCATAGATCTGGGACAGGCATGTTCAGCATGTATGCTCCTGTGGGTGAAATCATGTTGGGGATAAGCAGGGGCATAGCAGGACTGAGACCAATATCCAGGTGTGGCAAAATGATCTACATCCCCCTGGGTGGGCAATAAAGACCAAGATCCAGGTGCAGGAAAAATATCACTCCTTCATCCCCCATTCCTACATCAAGGCTACTGGCACTTAAAGCACTGTGGAAGAAGAGAAAGAGAGAAGAGGGTGTATTAATTTTCTATTGTTGCTATAACCAATCTTTGTCACAAAACTTAGTGGCTTAAAGGCACACAAATTTATTCTTTGTAGTTCTAGAGTTCAGAAGTATAAAAATCTACAAGACTGTGTTGTTTTTGGAAGCTTCAAGAGAGAATCAATTTTATTGCCTTTCCCAGGTTTTAGAGGACACATGCATTTTTTGGCTCATAGCACATCCCTGCAACTTCTAGCTCTATCCTTACATCTTCTCTGACTTCGACCTTCCTGCCTCCCTTTAATAAGGACTTTCTTGTGCCTGCAAAGTGCTAAGAAAATGCTTTTCAAATAAAAAAAATTGGACCCACTTATATACTGAGGAATAATGTCTCTATTGCAAGATCCTTAATTTAATAACACCAGCAAAGTCCCTTTTGTCACATAAGGTAACATATTCATAGATTCTGAGGATTAGGACATGGGCATATTTGGGGAACCATTATTCAACTTGTTGTAGTTCATGCTCTATTACTATTATTCTATATCTGTGCATATTTTAAATTATTTTCTTAGATAGCAGCAGTCACCCAAAATTCATGTCCCTTACTCAAAATATATTCACCTCATCCCAACATCCTCCAAAGTTTCAACCTATTACAGCATCCACTCATAAGGCAAAATCTCATCTAAATGTCATCAGCTCAAAAGTCCCCGATATTTTCCTGCTTATTATTAGGTTTATTCTGACTTATTTTATGTTTTGTTGTTGTTGTTGTTGTTGTTGGGCTTCATTTAGGATACAAAGAATTAGGTTACATCGATTGCATTTGTTAGGTAAAGTCCTAATTGTGTCCTAATTGTGTAATTGTGTCCTGTCCCCAAGAGGTGTGCCATGCACCATAACTCCCATCCTCTTCCCTCTTCCCCTCTCCCCACTTCCTCATTCCCCTGCCCCCAACATTGAATTGATTTGAGTTTTTCTCTTATGAGGGCATTACTGGCTTTATATTAGAATTGAGTACATTGTATTCTTGCTTCTCCATTCTTGTGATATTTTACTGAGAAGAATGTATTCCGACTCAATCCAGGTTAATGCAAAAGATGTAAAGTCTCCATCTTTTTAATGGCTGGATAATATTCCATGGTATACATATACCACAGCTTGTTAATCTATTCCTGGGTTGGAAGGTATTTAGATTATTTCCACATTTTGAGGATTGTAAATTGAACTGCAATAAACATTCTAGTGTAAATTTCCTTATGATAAAATGATTTTTTCTTCTTCTGGGTCGATGCCTAGTAGTGGGATTGCAGGATCAAATGGAAAAGTCCCAAATATTGTCATCTGAACCAACTAAGTCAAGTGTGGGTGAAATACTAAGTATGATTCATCCTGAGTCAAAATTCCTCTTTATCTGTGGGCTTACAATGGTGGAACCATCATAGGGTGCCAGTTATAGACATTCTCATTCAAATCGAGAAAAATTGAGAAGATTAAAAGTCACTATTTCAAGCAATTTTGAAAACCAAACAGGAAAACTATAGCACATTTTTAAGTCTGGGAATAATCCTCTGTGATTTGATACTTTGCCCTTTGAGGCCTCACCTCCATCTTCTTCAACCTCAGCTTCACTCTCTGGGCCTGTAGTTCTGTCTTCTGAATTATTCTTCCTTTTTATGAATAGTAGAATCTATTTTGCAGTTGAGTAGTTTTATTGGCCTGTTTCTTACCTGTAGATTTTAGGCATCTGCAAGCCATCTTTGATTTCATTCTCTCTCAGTCCCTTTCAGTCCAAGCTGGTGGTAGTTTTGCTGATATAATATCCTCAAAAGCTTTGTGGATCTCCTGTGTATGTTATGGCAACTCACTCTAGCAGATGAGATGTTACTCCACAGATCTTTTCTAAATAATACTAACTCTATTCTTGGCTTCTTATGAGATGGCTGAGGGGATCTGTGATTGACATGCCTAATCTCTTCAAAGAATTCTCTACATAATTAAAAACCATTACTTTTTGTTCTTTCGGAGGCATGAAAGCAAGATTGTCTATCCCACTTTTGGCTTTTCCTCTAGAGCATGTTTTCCTGCCAGTGAAAATACAGCATCTTTTGAAATCTAGATAGGCTGAGCATTTCCCAAATAATCAAATTCTGGTTCCTTTTTCTAAACAGTTTTCCCCTCAATTTTTCTCTTTTTTCTTGCCCTTTACTAGGGGAAATGAGGAGAAACAAACTCACACATTTATTATGTTTTTGGAAATAGCCTCAGCTAACTATCCAAGTTTATTATATAAAAGCTCAGCTTATCTCATAACTATGGGACAAATGTAGCTAAACTTTGTGTCACTATGTAATGGGAATTTCCTTCCTTCCTAGTTTCCAATAAGATATTCATCATTTCTTCTGAGCCTTTACCAGCAGCACCTTTGATACTCATCTTTCAACAAACATTCTGATTATGATTTAGTTCTCCTCTAAGATGGTACATGCTTTTTCTAGCATGTTCCTCACTTTCTTCTGAATCCTTGTTGGAAGAGTCCTTAGTACCCGAGCATCTTCTAACAACTTCTTCAAGGAAATCTAGGTTGTTTTTTTTTATCATGTTCCTCAAAATTCTTTCATCTTATGCCCATTGCTCAACTCCAAAGCCTCTGCCACATTTTTATGTATTTGTTATAGCAGCACCCCACATCCAGGTATCAAAATATATATTAGTTTCTCAAGGCTGGTATAATAAATTGCTGCAAACTATGTGGCTTAAAACAACACAGATGTATTTTCTGAGAGTTATGGAATTCAGAAGTCTAAAAGCAAGTTGCTAACAGTGCTGTGCTCCTTTTAGAGTCTTTGGGGAGAGGGACAATCTGTTTCCCATTTATAGAGTCCATCTGAAGAGGAGAACCCTGAATTTGATCAATTTTCACCTCAAGAATTGAGTTTTAAATTGGAATTCACTGGTACCATGAATTGACAGGTATAATGTTCTCCTACTGAGTGAAAGTGAGGGCTCAGAAGCCACATTAAAATATAGATAAATGAAGAAAATTACACCATTATATACCTGATTTTCTTCATTTTTGTAAAAAACCTCCCTGTTACATGCATACTGGCAAATTGTCCTCCAGAAAGACTATACTAGTTGATGTTTTCTGTAATTATGAGATTGTGTAATTGTTCTTTTGAACACTTGCCAACAATAACCACTACTGTTATCATTTTTTTTAATTTTTGGCAGTTTTATAGGGGAAAATGATATCTCATTGTTACTATAATTAGCATTTATTGAATTACAAGTAAAATATTTCATAGGCATCTGAAAAATTATTGAGTATGATAGGTGTTTTTTAGTTAGTTTCTCCTCTGTTTCTATAAAATTTTATACTTTGTACATGTCTTTATTGTGAGAAATGGCTTATTTTTCTACGAACTCTGTTATTTCCCTCTTCCTTGACAATAGGATGGTGGCAAAGTATATGGGTGCCCGAGTATTCTTCTTTTCCAAGATTCCTCCTAGAAAGTTATGGCCATGTGATTAAATTCTTTACAATGGATGTGAATGGAAGTATACATTGCACTTCCAGATCTGGCCCATAAAATCTCCCATGGAAGAGCAAACACAATGACATGGCATATTTTGAAGATGGCAGACTCTTTTTAGTATCGTGAAGGGCTGCCTGTCCTGAGCTGTTGCATGAACAAGACTAGGATCTGTTTCGCTTTAGCCAACTGTAATTTACCATACCATAATATACAGTTATACCACATTGAAATCTTTATTTTTAATCAAGTTTTCCTTTATTGAACTATGAAGAGTCCTTGCGTTAGTTATGTCTGTGGCCCCATGGCACAGAATAAGTTTCTAAATAATTGAATGAATGAATAAATGAGTTGCATGTTTACTTAAAAAGAATCTTGCTGCTTCTCCTAGTTCAGTTTTCAGAGATATTGTTCCCATTACCAGGGGAAAAAAGGGGAACTATATATGTGAATAGCATGTTAACACGCAAGTCAATTTCATGACATGTTTCCACTTATAAACGTGATCTATTTTCTTACCTGACAAGTCAGAGATCAGAAGGTACTGATTTTATAGTCTCCTGACTTCTCAGGAGATTGAGGAGGAAAATCACTCTGGATGATTGTTTGTCGTGGCATGACCATTACCACTTCAAACTGAGTTCATATGAAACTTCAGGCCTCCTACCTGGAGGAGAGTAATTTTTTTATCCTATCCTAGAAGTTAAATGGGCCCAGTGAGATCCGAAGAGCTTAACAAATCCTCTGCTTTGTCACAGTGAAGACCTTTGCCTAATGCAGGGTCTTATCCTGCAGATTGCTTAGGGCCAGAAGATAGTCTGGTTAATCTTAGCTGCTCCAACTTCCCTACCGTGTTCGCTGAACTGGGCTTTTTTGTCTGTGAATAAAATGGACCAGATCTGGGTTGGTTGCCATGGTGACTGTATCAGGAGCCTTTGGGCCCTCTATCATCTTCTGCTGACAGCCCCTATGCGATGAACCCCCTGTGGGGTGTGGGTGCCTCAATCCACAACCTTATGGAATCACCATCCCAAGAAGAAAAAGTTCATTATGAAAAGACAGGTCAGTTTGTAAGGGAAATGGGTTCCTGGTTACCACATCTGGGAGATAGTTTTCTGGTCACATGCAGTTTGCCTAGATTATGATATTAGGACCCCTCACAAATTAACTTTCCAAACAAAATCTCTCTGGACTGTCTTCAATTTTCTTATTTTCTTTAGCTAGGATCAGTCAGAGCTCTCCAATTCTGGAATTGTTATTTCTTAGTAGATTTGGAATTAAAAGTCCAGCCACATAGAGGTGAATTCCTTTCTCTTGGGTTCAAGGGCATACAGCTTCAGCTGTCCCCTGGTGCGAGATGTGGCTTGGTTCCCTTGATCCTTCCTAGGGTTCAACCTGCTACTCACCAAGGGCACCCTGAAAGGACCTTTGGGGCTTGTGGCTCAGCCTTCTTGCACTGACAAATAGCCTTGCTCAAAACTGTGATTTAAGGAAGGTAGAATTGGGACTGCTGATCTAGGCTAAAGTGTTGAAAGAGATCTATTTACTCTTTTCTTCCCAAATAGTAGATTTGTTTCTGTATATTTGAATATCTATATACCATTAATCAAAAAGTAACAATTTATGTGCCATTTGTTATCTCAAATTCAGTTCTCTTTTCTACCTGATGCCTCAAATTTTGTATATTCAAAAGTAAATTTGGTCACATGTGGTCTGGACTACTTTAGGGACAATTCAAATATTCCACCCATATTTACTCTTGCTCTCCCCAGCCCCAAGTTCCTTCTTCACACAGAAGCCAGAGAAGCTTTTCAAATGCACACATGATTATGTTCCGGGCTGAATGGCTTCCAGGGACCTCCTCTTGCTTGGAATAAAGATGTGACTGGCAGGGCTGTAACTCTAGTTGATGCTGAACACTCTTCTTTTTCTCCATATTCCAGCCAAACTAGCCTGTGTTTAGCTCTCTGCACTGGCCTCACTTCTGCCACAGGGCCCTTGTTTATCCAGGCTTCCCTCCCAACTGGTTCTCTCTTTATCTACTTTGCTCATGGAATGTATTGATATGTGTTTCCTTTACAGGGTTCATCTCTGTGGGTAATTACATGCTAATTGTGTGATTATTTCCTTGATGTTCATTTTCCTTACTAGATCAGGAGGGCCACAGAATAGAGTCTGGGTCTGTTGAGTGAGTATGTGAATCTTCACAATCACTGGTAAATACAGATTATTACACTTATTTTATAGATGAACTGATTTAGCAAGAAATTTCTCAATCTCTGTTGACTCCTGATTAAAAGTCATCAAAAGTTCTCTGATGTTAAAGCCCAAAGACCAATATTTGGTAATTGCTATTTTCATTCTGTTCATGAGGTTCTAGTGGGTTCAGTGGGATTCAGGGACTTCAGGGATTAGGGGCATTTGACAGTTTGCAGAGGGCGGTCATCAGAGGTTATGGAGGTCCAATCTTCCAGGAAAGCAGAAGTTTTCAGACTGTCCCCATAGCCTGACAGGTCACCTCATTATATAAAACACAGCTCTCTCATTCCTCTGCACCCTCCACTCCTGTCTTCCAACAATTTTAAGAGAAGGTTAATACCTCATCTCTGAGCTCACATGGTGCCCTGTGGTTACCACTGAGGACTTCATGGTGGACTCAGTATAATTACTCTTTAATGTTGTATTCATTACAGTTGCTTTATGACTCTTCTACTATTCTGTAGACTTCCCTTTTCACACTCATGTCTCTGTGGCTCAGAACTTAGTACACAGTGCTTGGAGTGGATTTGGTGGTTCTTTACACCAATTGCACATTAGAATCAGGGGTGGCTGCTAATGAATCCTAGTACCTGGCTTCCAAGTCAGTTTGTTTGTGGTGGGGTCCAGACCAGCAATGTTTCAAATCTCATAGATGATTTGAAATGTGCAGCCAAGTTTGTGAATCTCTAGACTATGAGTGTAGATTCTCAGTAAACATTTACTGAAGTGCACTAACTGGAATCATTTTTCTCTGTGTTGTATGAGTGTGTATGGCATGCGTGTGTGAGTGTGTGCATGTGAGCAGTGTTTGGATCTGAGAAGGCTTGGCATCAGCACTGGGAAACTCTTCTCTCTTTGAACCTTGTAGATTCTTAGGATCAAGATAGACTTGGGGGTTGGGTAGTTTCCAGGGACAAAGTTAAGGGATGTCATGGCTGTTCATAGAGACCTATTTCCCAATTCCAAATCTAAGTTGAACATGAGAGTAGCGAGTCAGCAATTTACCTGTTTTCTATTGCCAAATGCAGTAACAGGAACATTTCCCCTGATTCTGCATGCTATTTAGAAGTCCGAATCAATTAATTTTTCTTGAGTTTTCAGATTATTAACTTACTAGTTCATTTATTCCCTCAGTAAGTACTGATTGTGAATATAACATAATGTCAACTATGAGGGTGACATGAAGGAAGTGTTTCACAGGAGCCCAGAAAAGCTTAAACTTTAGCTGGGTAGACAATATATGCACACTGGACACCCATGTCAGTATGTTTTGCTATTAAGAGGGCAGTAATTTCAGCCAGACACCCTGGTTGATTGCCTGGGCAACTATTTATTAGCTATGGACCCTGGGAAAGTTACTTTACCTCTCTAAACCTCAGTTTCCTTGTATGAACATTTCTCTTCTGTGAATGATAATAACAACTACATCATAGGCTTGCTGTGAAGACTAAATGGGGTCATTCCTGTAAGCATTTAGCATAGTGCCTGCATGTAGTAGAAATGCAAGTGAGTGTTCGATGTTATTATAGGGAAGATAGCAACGTAGGTTAGCAAATGAGCAGGACTGAAAGTAAAGGATATGAAGGAATTTCGAGAAGGTAGAGATCGATGTGGTTATGAGGAACTGGGGAAGAAAGCCTCAGGAAGGTAGAAATTGAGGTGGTCCTTAGGATGGGTATAATCTTGAGAAGCAAGAAAGATGCACTGTGTGTGTGTGGGGTGGGGATGAGGGAGGGAGCTCTGGGTAGGGGTGAGTGCATGTGCTATTTGCAATGTGGCAAAGCAGTTCATTATCAGCCTGCAACCCAGCCTCTGCTCCACAGGCTTTGAGGGAGGCTGATGTATTAATTGGTTATGTCTGAGAGTCCCCCTTCTAACCCTGTATTCAGCAAGTGTGGTGATTTATCATTATGGACCAAATGTTCCAAAATGCCAGTCACAGTGCTAGGAAGACTAAATTTAGCATGCAAGTCTTGGGTATTTAGAACTTCAAGGAAAAATCCTAGATTCTGAGATCAGGTTAAGACCATTTTGGCCCTTTAACTGCAGTTAACATTTTCCTTGAAAAATTCCAACCTTTAAAAACCTCTATTTGACAAGTTGGTCTCCAATATTTATGTCCACTTCATTAGCATTACCAGGGCTGAGTCTTCACTTTAAAAGATATGCATTTGGCTGGAAGAAATCACTGCAGTTTGCTTATTTCACATGCTCATAGAAATATGCGTGTGCACGTGCATGCACACACACACACACACACAGGGACAGATACACAGCATGCCCCTAGGATATGCCCATATGTCCTTGATCCCCTAGGAAAGTTGTCATGAGTGATGTCTTCTCTATGTATGACTTCATTTCTGTTTATTTTTCCTTATTCAGCTGTAAGTCTTCTGGAGAATTGAAGGGAAATATATTATGACTTTCTAATGTGTGTTTTCAGGGCTAATTATTTTAAGTACATTTTGCTACACTAAGAAACCCTAACATGTACCCTGTGGATTTTACAGTTAGGACTGCCAGTGTTGTCTTTTATCTCAAAGATACAGACATGGACTTTGAAGACCATGAGGGAAAAGAAAAGAATAAAAATTTCATTTTAACCTGGGTCATTCATAGGTTGTTGATTAATAAAGAAAAGTCCACCTTATTATGACAAGCAACCAAATCTGAATTTGGGCTGCTTCTTTTGCTAGTCTGTATTATCCAGAGTCTATCAGAAAATATAGATTTAACTAAATCAGCAATTCTTAATCCTTTTTAGAGGTATGTGATGAATGGGTATGTAATCTTGAAGAATTTAATAAAAGCTATAGATGCTTTCTCCAGAATAATACATATAAACACACGATACACATTTTCTGCATACATCTATTTTGCTGCATTGCAAAAGTATCTTTCACACAGTCAGAAAGTTAAAACTATGCTTAAAAAGACTCACTATCCCTGTAATCTTACTTTTGCGTGCAAAAATTAATAGTCACTTCCTGAAAAACCTTACTGGATAAAAATGTGCTGATAAAAGTAAAACTGATTTTAGTTAAAAAGTAACTTTCATAAGAAGATTGCTGTTCTTGGTTAGAACAAGAAGCTAAAATTATGGAGTATTTTTTGACACATAATGAGAATATCTTTTACATCCAATTAGTTTAGACTTTTGGTAATAAGAGTAGCAAATTCTAACTTTCAAGGGTATTTGCTAGCAAAAGAGTTAGAATTTTCACAGGTTACTGGATAGACAAGGGTAGGCTGTGTCAAGGAACACTAACATTCTCCAAAACACTTCTTGGTTGAATTCATATAACATTATTTTCTCTGGGTCAGTAGGTCAAGTTTGTTAGTGTCTGAATCATAAATGTTGCCTTTCTCATGAAGAAAAACCATCAGTACCATACATTTTAACTTAAAGTTCATCCAATAGAAGGGATCATCAAGTGTTTCTTTACCCACTAGCTATACAACAGCTAGCAAAGCATTTTTATATTTACTCTTGGCTCTAGCCTCTAGCTGTCCTTTCTCCAGCAATGAAAAGAGCATATAGCTGATTTTTCCAAATACTTCTTCCACAATGATAACCTAGACAGGAGACCTTCAATTTTTTTTTAGCAGCATTAAAAATAGAGTCTGCCAGAGTTTGAGTCAAGAGTTATGGTTCATTCAGTTAACCAAAAACATCAAATCAAGTTACCTAGATCACTGATAAACTTTTTCTGGCCTAATTTGTCTGAGAATGGGCTTTGCTAGTCACAAGAGAAGTAACACATTCTACCTAAAGTTTATCAATTGCTTCAAAACTTGTAGTTTAGAAAAGCAGTATGTTAAATAAATCCTGTTGAGAAGTGATGATTCAGGGTGCTAACCCTGAAAAATTGAAGTGGAAATGACTTATTTTAGAGTTATTATCCATGTTACGTGGATGTAGGAAATGATGTCTGTGTGATGGGTGAAATTTCTTTACCAAAATAGGAAAGCAGAAGCCTTTGTGGAGCAGAGATGTTCTCCACCTGTACCATTGCATCAACACTTTTCTTTCAAGGATTTTCTTGGCAAAGAAATTTTCATCATTTCATGAGTGTCCTAAGTATATGATGCTGCTAAAGGGGCTCACAGAATTGTCACCAGCCTGTACATAACAGGAAAACTAATAAGTAGCTACACGAAGAATCTGTCAATGTATTTATTCATTTGATGGCGTGTTGAAGGGAAGTCATCTGACTCAAATACCCCCGAGACCTCCTTTAAAAAGGAAAAAAGCCAGTGACTGGATAGGGTAACACTTCTTGACAGAAGCACAGATTTATCTGTTTTTCCTCCTCTGAAACTGCAAACACACTTAAGGGCTTTAGGGCAAATGGCTCCAAGTCTGCCCAGTCCCAAGTCTTCTTTTGCTTGGCTATGAGTTGAGGATTGTTGCAGGATGCTCTAAGTCTAGGCTGTTTAGTTGGTATAAATTTCTCTAGTTTTGGTAAAAACCCACTTTTTTGAATTAAGCTGATTGCTCTTGAAAATGATCCATTCTGAAACAAGCATTCCACAGTGGACACAGGTACATTGTTCCCTTGATTTGAAAGGCTTTTTGCTTCATGTAAGCAAGAAACTTGCTGCACAAGAGAGACATGGCTTTGCTGAAAATTTGGAATAAAACTAAAGGAAACACACACTTTCTTCTACTTTATTTTCCCTGATATTTCCTATCCTAAGCTAGAGCATTGATGCATATAATCGTAATGACAGCTTTTGTGTGTAAAATATATATCAAAGAAAAGCACTCTGATGGTGATGACTGTGCCACATGGCAACATATAGTAACATTGATCTGTACAGTTGTACATTATCAAACAATTCCTTAAAACCAAAATTTGACAAAATTTTATATTTTCTACTGGGGCATTTTTTCAAACTATGAAGAAGGAGCTCAAATATGACAAATTTCTCCCTTTCTTCACTGATTCCTTGATTCATTCAAAGGCCCATGAACTCCTAATCTATAGAAAGTGGTGTTTTGCTGAGAAAATTATGGAAAGATTGAAACTAAAACAAGCAGGAATAGTATATTGTTTATGTTATTGTTTACATAAAACCCAGAAACTATGTGGCCATTCTGTTCCTAAAAAGCCTCCAATGGAAATATGTGCATTCTTCTGTAATATAGTTTCTAGGTTCTGTTGAGTTTTCATCTTGTTCCTCAACTAGATTGGGAACTCCTTGAGAGCAGGAACTTTTTTTTATATTTTTAGGATAAAAATTTTGCATGGTAACTGGCACATAGTGAGCCCCTGTAAATGCTTAAGGAGTGAATAACCACCAAGTATTCTCAAATCAGTCATTTAAATTTGTTCAATAATTTTAATTTGAGGATCTAAAATATTAGTAATATACTTTAGATCCTCCTAGAGATGGATAATTCATCACTAGTACTTGACACATTGGATAGTTATAAACTGTACTTGCCTTTGGCTTTGTGTCTATGGTTCATTAGTCTCACCACTTTTGATATACTCCTGTTCTGTAATAAGGGCTTCAATCCCTTTTACAAAGGATAGGTGGGGTTAGTCACATACAATGCTTTATAAGGAGATGGTTGTCAAATATATAAGCATTTCTGCCAGACTGCCAGGATTCAAAGGGGTGGGTTCTTGCCCAATCTAGAATAACAAGGAAGAGCTGTTAGCTTCAGTTCTTTGCTTGCTACTTACTTGCTCATGGCCCAAGCCCTTCTGGTTCTCTGAAGGTGGGTTATCCCAGCTCTTCCTGTGCCATTTCAGTTGAGAGTCATCCACCCAGAAGCATCTCTATTCTAACCAACCTATTTTAGCTCTGCCTGGTGGTCAGGCCAGGATCTATCACCAGCAACACTCCAGAGCCAGTGGAAGCCCCTAACCTTGAGGTCAGTGAGAGTGATCCTACAAACGAGAAGGGCTCCTCTCTGAGTCTGTTTTCCCCCTGGGTCTGATGGTCTGGCCATCAATGTTTTAATCACATATTTCACATAGTTATTACAGTATCTTCTCATTCTTTTATCAACCAACTATCATGCTAACATGTTATCCTGAAAAATCCAAACAACCTGAAAAGATGTGACTTTTGGGGAATATGGTCAGGGGAGCATCCAGTTCCTGACCTCACCTCTAGTGGGTGCTCTGACTGGTCTCTTTTTCTACCCCCAGAGGCAGCATCTTCTTTCCCCTCATCTCCTGGGGTGACTCATAATTTCTTCAAAGTTGTAGCTTTTAAGATCGAAGGTAGGAGGAGAGTCCTTTCAGTCAACTTCCTTTTTCTGCCCTTAACACAAGCATCCCAGAGAGAAGGGAACACAGAAATTTGCCCTTCTTTGTGGAATGAAGAGATATAATGAGAACAAGTATAGATAAACAGAACAATAATTTTTCCCATCACACACTCTTATTGCTGTTCCTTAATTGGATATTAGAAAAGTTGAGTATCTCAATAATCATCCAATGGTAGTACATACTAATATCTTTAGAATCAGGAATCTTTGTAAGTATCTTTCTTTTTCCTACAACTTAAATATGCTTGGATTAAATAAGGTTAGAACGTATTTCCCTTTTATTTGAAATACTGATAAAGAAAAATATAAAACATCAATGGGAAGATAGATGCTAACTTACCAAAAATGTAACTTCTAGAATCCTGTCTGGTTTATTTTAGTTTTAGCCACTAAACAATTGACAATATTCTGGATTATAATCCTAAGCCTCCATTCAAAAATACAAGTATTCCATTCTTTCAAAAAGCTGATCAAGCTGGTTATATTTTAACCAGCAAAGGGTAACTAATTTTAATACATTTATTACAGTTCATTTAAGTATTTGAAAGGATACACATTTCTGTCTAATTTCTGTGAATTCCTGTGGACCAGACTGCCTCAACCACCATGAGCTATGTATTGACCTCAGACTGTAATGTAAGACTAAATGTGGGTTCTGGGATCATTGCTTTTCTTTTGGTAAGAAGGGTGCCTACCTTCTGAGACCAATAGAGGCAGCCAGGTAAGCTCACCTGAAAGGGAGAGAAAAAACTACAGTAATGATGGACAGAATTGCCCATGCTGGTTGTGGATCTGGCTAAGATAGGTCTGTCTTCTTAGCATGTTGAACCATGTTTTTATCAGACCATCATGATTACAGGGCACCCACATTTCATTGAAATCCTAGTAGTGGTTCTGAAACAATGTAATGTAAAAACATGAATTTTCACTTTATGCACAAAATGTAAAGTAATGCAACTCCCCTCAAATGAAAGGCAGCAACAACCAAAATCAAAATACCCATCTCAAAACTGGAGGACTCAGTGCAGTGTGAAATGTTTTAGGTGCTGCCACATGGCAGCGCCACCTTAGCTGTCAAACTGGATCTCTATTGGTGTCAGCATTTTGTGTGACCCTTTTGTTGTTTACAGACACCCAAACTTCTGTGAGTGATTTTTGGTGTTTGTTGTCCTGTTATCCTGACACTCAGTTAAAATTTAACAAAGTCATTCAAGCATTCATTAGATGATGATGTTTGCACAGTGATGAAAAACATACCAGAAAAAATCAATAACTTTGGAATGGAAGTTAAAGGTGATAAATACTACAAGGAAGACTTAGCAACTGCTATGATATGCTATTAATGTAATAACAAGTCCTCTGCAAAATATTAAAGCTAATGCTGAGAAAATAAAAAGCAGCATTAGAGCACATTATTCTACAATGTTAGTGGATTTATGTACCCTTAGAATGTATCTTCCATTTTACATTCATTTCTAAGAGCAATTAGTCTGGAATTATGAGAGACCTTTAAGAACTCATCTCTGGCATAAACCTGACAATGTGTGTTTGTTTACTGTTCCTCACGTCTCCTTTTATGTGGCTTCCTAAAGGAAGGAGACTCAGCTTATTTGTCCCTCATCACAGTGCCTAGGAGGGTACTTGAAATACTGTTGGGGCTTGTTTGAGATTTATGGAATAAATGAGAAATAACTAACACAGAGTATATTTTGTATGCCCCCAAATATATTATACCTTCATATGCATTCTTTCTATCAATGCTTATACAATCTTAAGGAGTAAGCATGATCCTCTACAGATTTCCAGATAAGGAAACTAGACTTGGAGAGGTTAAATACTGAGGCCAAAGGTCGTATAACTAGTGATTGGTAGAGCCAGCTGTGAACAAAACTCACTTTTATTACCTCCCAAATGAATTGGAGGGAGAAATGATTGTAGTCAAAACTATAACTGACTTCTATAGCATCCTTTGGGTAGCTAACTGAGTGGATGCACTTTTCTGATAAGCAAAGGTAGACCTGAGGACAAGTTTGAAAATAAGTGCTGGAGGGCAGTGTAATATGCACCAGGGGTTCTCAGAGTATGGTCTCCACACCAGCAGCATAAGCATCACCTGCCTGCAAATTTGTTAGAAATACAATGTTTCAGGCTCCATTCTAGACTTACTACCCCAGAAATGCTGGTGTGGGACCCAGGAATCTGTGTTTTACAAGCTCTTCAGATGATTCTAATGCATGGTCAAATTTGAGAGCTACTGACTTACACAACAGAAGGAAAATTGGCATGTTTGGACACAGAATTCTTGGGAGCAGTTGGGGAAGAAGGGAGGAAAGTATTCACGATGAGATGGGAAGTATGGAAATCTGAGGAGAATCAGGTCAATGTATGGGGTGGGGTGATGAGGATGGGTGACTCAAAGGAATGGTGATGCCTAAAATTTCATATCTGCTGGAGATGCTGATATGGATGTGGAGAGAAAGGAACACTTTTAACTGTTGGTAGGTTTGCAAAGTAATCCAGCCTCTATGGAAAGAATCCTCAAAGAGCTAAAAGTAAGTTTTCCATTTGATCCTGCAATCCCATCATGAGGTACTACCCAGAAGTAAAAAAATCATTTTATCATGAGGACATTTGCAGTAGAATGTTCACTGCAGCTCAATTCTCAATTGTCAAGTTGTGGAATCAGCCCAAGTGCCCATCAACCCATGAATGGATTAATAAACTGTGATATATATGTATACTATAGAATACTATTCAGCCATAAAAAGATGGAGAGTTGACATCTTTTATATTAACCTGGATGGAATTGAAGAAAATTCTTCTTAGTAGAGTATCACAAGAATGAAAAAACAAGTATCCCATGTACTCAATTCTAATGTGAAACCAATAGATAAACAACTACATGTCCATCCCAGAGAAAAACATGATTGAAATCAAGTGGTAGGGGAGGAAGGAGGAGGGAAAGAAAGGAAAGAAGGGAAGGGGTATTGGTAAGCTCTAACCTAATGGGCACAATGTAAGGGTATATAGCATGCCTCCTGGGTGAAAGGCTCAACTACTACTTTAACTTTACCTAACAAATGCAAACAATGTAATCTAAGCATTTGTAGCCTCATATTAATCTGAAAAAAAATTTAATATTGAGTTCTGTAGTGTAAACCACCTAAGTTTGTCCAAACACCCAATAATGTCTGATTCTTAGAAGAAGACTTAAATCTATCTTGAAAAGGATAAGTTTGTCTAGAAATGAAGAAGAGGGAAAATTAGAATGCTAAAGGCAAGGTGAGGGAAGGGAGATAGGATTGGGCACTTGCTTGGCCATCCCGTTTGTCCTTTATAATAGTGTGGTGTGCCAATATATGATCAGTAGTCGCTCTATATCAAGGATGTGGCCACAGATTACTTGTGCCTCCCCAGAGAGATGTGTTAAAGAAGGATTCTAAGGCTCAGTTCTGGCTCAGTAATAAGAGTGCTGTGATCTGTGAGTGGTATCTGCTGTAAGGGAAACAAAAATGGAGAACAAGTGCTGCTAGGTATCACTTGTGCATGTAACAAAGTCTTGTTTTCCAGCATTCCTTTCTCCAAACAAAATTAGCTTGATGTCCTTTTACCTTTCACCTAGAAATCTTTATAGTCTTTGGAGTTTAAAAAATACATTCTATATTAACTTCAAGGTCTTCATTCCCTATTTATGAGCAAGAATGATATATTCTTCTGTTTCTTGGTGGAAAGTGTTACCCAAGTGAAGAAATAAGAATTAGACTTGCCCTCCTCCTGGTGCTCATCCTAACAGTCTCTCATCTCTGCTAGGCTCCACTATACAGCCTTCTCCCTGCCTTCTGGAAAGTCTGATGTAGAGCCTTTTTATTTCTTAAAGTACATTGACAGTAATTTGGTTTTGAGAATTTTTAAGACTCTTTCAAAATCTTTTACTGTGACTAGAAATACCCTGGGGTGTTATAAATTCAGAGTTAGGGATTGTGGAAAAGCTAAAGCTATGACTGTGTCCATAACAACCAGTAGAAAGTACCTCTTTGGTTGTTTTGTCTGTTGAATAGCTGATGGTGGTTATTTTGCATCAGATAGAGTAAGTGAATCAGACAAATAGTATATACACAGACAGATGGTGCTTGTGTTTACAAGACACCAAAATACTTGTCTTAAAGACAACATTCTGGAATCACAGCACTGAGCCTTCTGACTGCTTTTATTTTCCTAATTTAATTGTTTTGCTCAGCCTCAGGCAAGCAGCCTAGGGTGGTAGTTAGAGCATGAGCTTTGAAGGGAGATAAGGCTGGCTTAGACTCTTGGTTCTGTTCTTTGTGAGCTGTGACTTGGTGTCCTAATTTGGGGGATAGGATCAATGGCATAATGACACTGAAGCTCACCCAATATGTAAGCATGTGTGTGAGGGAGTAAGAGGCACAATGCATATGAAAACACATAGTGGCTGCTAAATAAGTGTTAGTTCTCCTTCTTCTGCCTTCTCCTCTCCCTCTGTAGAAGATAAAAAATGTGGTAGGAGCAGTGGCCACTTGTTAACAGATGTGGGAACTATAGTCCCTAAGAACTCAGACACCTTGGAGGACAGGAGTGCCCTGGAGACAGAGACAGTCCCTGGAAATGTAGTAAGTTATTCTGAGTCTCAACCCTCAATCCAGAGAGCCTGGGCATCCAGGTAAGGCACAGGAACAGTCCTGATAGGTCACATCAAAAGAGAGAAGGCTGACTTTCTTTTCATATCCAAGGAAGAATAATAAAGAAGGGAATCAGATTGCATGGACCAAGAGGAAGACAGAAAACATGGCAGAGGGGAACCTGGGGAGGAGGAAAAGTTGTTAGTTTATTTGTCTTCTGTTCTAAGAAGAAAACAGCAGGCTCTTCTCTTCAAGCCCAGAAGTTCAGAAAGAATGTGTGTTTTCTTAAAGGCTCAAGGGGAAGGGCTGAAGATCTCAGAGAAAGGGATCCGATTAGGAAAGAAGCCAGTTTTAGAGTTCAGGAGAGGAAGAAAGTCAAGTAGGGGGCTTAACACTTACAAGTTTCAGTTATGGCTGCAAACCTTAGTTCCAAAATCATCAATGACTTATATTTTTATGGTAATTCTTAAGTGGTGTATGTGTGTGTGTGTATTAGATACTGTTTTAGTTTTCCTAGGGCTACTATAACAATGTACCACAAATTGGGTGGCTTAAAAGAACAGAAGTTCCATATCTTTGTGATTGTGAATTGTGCTGCAATAAGCATTCCAGTGCATGTGTCTTTTTGATAAAATGCCCTTTTAACCATCTGGTCCCAGGCTTTTCTTTTTAGGGAGATTTTGTATAGTTGATGCTATTTCAGAACTTCAGGCTTGTTCAACATTTCCACTTGATTCTGGCTAAGTCTTGGAAGGTGGTGTGCTTCCAAGTATTGGTCAATTTCCTTCAGATTTTCATATTTCTGGGAATAAAGTTTCTTATAATCATTAAGGATTTTTTTAATTTCTAAGGGGTCTGTTGTTATTCCGTCTTTACCATTTCTAATTGATGAGATTAGAGATTTTACTCTTTTTTTCTTGGTTAAGCTGGCCAAAGGTTTATCTATTTTATTGACCTTTTCAGAAAACCAACTTTTTGATTTATTGATCTGTTGTATAATCCTTTTGTTTTCAATTTCATTTAATTCTGCTCTACTTTGGTTATTTCTTTTCTTCTGCTAGGTTTTGGATTGGAGTGTTCTTCCTTTTCCCGTTGCTTGAGATGTCCCATTAAGTTGTTGACTTTCTCTCTTTCCATTTTTTTGAGAAAGGCTTGCAGTGCTATAAATTTCCCTCTTAGGACTGCCTTTGCTGTATCCCAGAGGTTCTGGTAACTCGTGTCTTTATTATCAATTTTTTCCAAAAATTTGGTAATTTACCTCTTGATCTCATCTCTGACCCACCTATCATTCAGCATAAGGTTATTTAGCTTCCATGTTTTTGTATGAGTCTGCTGTTTCCTGTTTTACTGAGTTCAACTTTTATTCCATGATGGTCTGAGAAGATGCAAGGAATAATTTCTATTCCTTTAAAATTGCTGAGGTTAGACTTGTGGCCTAAAATGTGGTTGATTTTGGAGTACATTTCATGGACCAATGAGAAAAATGTGTGTTCAGTGTTGTTAGGATGAAATATTCTGTAGATGTCCATTAAATCCAAATGCTGAATGGTTAAGTTTAAATCTAAAATTTCTTTGCTAAGCTTCTTGTTGGAGGATCTATCCAACACTGCCAAAGGAGTATTAAAATCTCCAACTATGATGGAACTGGGAGAAATCAAGTTG
>CAUYTI010154378.1:0-51141 GCA_963575145.1 Galago senegalensis
ACAGGTGCCCGCCACAACGCCCGGCTATTTTTTGGTTGCAGCCGTCATTGTTGTTTGGCGGGTCCGGGCTGGGGATTCGAACTCGCCACCTTAGGTGTACGTGGCTGGCGCCTTAGCCGGTTGAGCTATAGGCGCCGAGCCAGAAGGTGTTTGAGTCTTGAAGGCAAATCCCTCATGTATGTTGTGTGCCATTCTGTTGAAAAGAGTCTGACACCTCCCCCCTCCTTGCTTCCTCCCCACCCCATGTGACCCTGCTTCCCTTCACCCTCCACCATGAATGGAGGCTTCCTGAGGCCCTTCCCAGAAGCAGGTGCTGGCACCATGCTTCTTATATAGCCCACAGATCCATGAGCCAAATAAATGCCTCTTCTTTATAAATTACCCAGCCTCAGACATTTCCTTTATAGCAACGCAAATGGACCAAGACAGATGCTTAACATCATTTGTCTTTTTTTTTTTTTGAGATAGTCTCACTATGTCACTCTCAGTAGAGTGCTGTGGCATCATAGCTCACAGCAACTTCCAACTCTTGGGCTCAAGCAATTCTCTTGCCTCAGCCTCCCAAGTTTGTTTTACCTAAATGCAAACTAAAATCACAATGAAATGTCATCACTCATGAGTGGCTAACAATTAAAATGACTGACAATATCAAATATTGTTAAAAATATAGAACAACTAGAACTTTCATATATTACTAGTAGGAGTGTAAAATGGGGTAGCCACTTCTGGAAACAATTTAGCAGTTTCTTAAGAAGTTAAACTTACACATTTATTAGTTTTCTATGGCTAAATCACCACAAACTTAGTGCCTTGAAACTGTAGTCATCTGTTGGCTCAGAGTCCTGTAGGTCAAGAAGTCTTAAATGATGTGGCTGGGTTTTCTGCTCATGGTATCACAGTGGCTGTGCTGAATGCTCTTCAGGATGCATCCACTGGGATGAAATCCACTTCCGTGCTCATTAGATTGTTGGCAGAATTCAATTCCTTGAAGTTGCAAGACTGAGGTCACCATTTCCTTGCTGTCAGCTGGGGCTTCTGTCATTCCTTCTTAGGGAGCCCCTCCATCTTCAAACCAGTAAAAACACATTCAATCTACTATCTGCTCCAAATCTCTCTGACTTCCTTTCTAGCTTACCAACTTTTGAAGGGCTCACAGGATTGGATTAGGCCCGCTCAGATAATCTCCTCTTCCTCATGTAAGATAACACAGTCATCATTGTCACAAGTGTCACCCATACTCAAGGGGGCAGGTGGGCTATAAAAAGGCCTAAGTCAGCAGAAGTCATTCTTAGAATTCTGCATACCATAATAAGAGAAATGGAAACACATGTGTACCCAAAGAATGGTAGGTAAATATTTATACTAACATTATTCAAAATGTTATTAGATAAAGAGGATCTGGCCACCTGTCACTGTTAGCGAGATGCACAGATGGGGATTAGATCCACCAAACTTTATTGTCAGAAGGTCAGTAATTCTGGAGAACAGTTTCTCAAAGAAACTGCCTTAGTTACTATACTAATAACTTTTATAATATATTATAAAAACATATCTATTATAAATAGAAACATAAGGAAACAAATCTAGAAAAATTTAATTTTATCTGATCAGAAGTAACATCAAAGCAGTCTTGATTCTGACAATGCAAAATGTTTAAACAATAGAAAAGTAATTTTTACTTCAACAAAATATCTAAGAGAATCATTAAAGAAAACATATCATCAAAGTAAACTTTCCTGATACCACACCTATTGTCTATGTGTGACTACTTCCTCACGTCTCCTGAGGTAAACATCCTCACAATCACGGAGAAACCTCGGCTAGATAATCACAGAAGGTTGAGCTGAGCAGACAGGGTCAGCTGTGCTGCTTCAGCTTAGCTTCTCAGACTCCATCTTGCAGGCCGCTTTTCTGGCTTCGATAATAGCTACAAACCACAAAGAACTCAGATGTCCATCAACTCATGAATGAGTAAAACAGATTGGGGTATATCCATGCCATGGAACATCACTCAACAACAGAAAGGAACAGACTCCTGACATACACAACAACGTGAAGAAAGCTCAAAAGCTTTATGCTGCATGAAGAGATTCAGACACAAAAGGCTACATAGAATTTAATCTACATGAAATTCCAGAAAAGGCAAAACTGTAGTAACAGGAAGCATATCAGTGCTTAGCAGGAGTCAGGAGGTGAGGGCAAAGGATGGGTTGCGAAGGGGCTCAGGGGAACTTCGGGAGGTGATGGAAATGGGCCACAGCATGGTTGTGGTGTTAGTTACATGACTCCATAGTGGTGGATATTCACTGATGTGTACAACTAAAATCAGCGAATTGTATTGTATGTAAATCGTACCTTAACAAAACTGAAAAAGTATACATTTTTATATTTTATCCCGCAATTTAAGGTGTTCTATAATGGGAGTGTCTCTACACAAATAATCCACAAAATTCATCTATGACTTTTTTAACAGTGTCTAGACAGGCTTGTTTTTTTCATTCATAGCACTTAGTGCAATTGCATAGTCATATTATCATCTCTCTCCTCTGTGCTAGACTCTGAACGCGCGTGATCAGGTCACATCTGTCCCAGTACCAGACACATACTGGGACTTTGATAAATGTTTGTTGATTAAATGAATAACCCCTCCCTCAGGGCAATTCTGAATGCTGGAAAATCTGAGTACATGTATTTCTTCTAGCTGATCTCTGGGTACCTGCAATTCCATTACGAAAATCTTTTCTAAACTATAATTAAAATTTGGGCAGTTAGAAACCTTTCATTTAGCCCCATTATGTTACAGAACACCCATATCCTGACTGCCTAATATTATCTGGGCTGGATGCCCAGTGTACACTCAGAGTGTCACTGTCTGGGCCGAGAGGAAAGACATCGGCCGCTAAGGGCTGAGGCTGCAGGCTGCTGTGGCTGGCCCCACTGACATATTTCCATTTCCAGTCTTCTTGGGTCACCACAGATTGAGCAACCTATTCAAAACCTCAAAGCATAAATTGAAGGTTTTCCTTTTAATGCATACGTGATTCATCTAAACGTTAAAAAATAAATTAGTACTAGTCAGAGGGCAATGTCATTTGGGATCAAGTGAGACATTAACAGAAGCCACAGACTGCAGATGCTTTCTGGCTGGAGCCAACATTATCCTCAGAGAGGAGTGGAGCCAGGAAGGCACCAGACATTTCTCTGGTTAGAGAACTAATCAGACCGTCCATTCATTTGATGGTGGCCTTCGGTTACTTATTTGTAAATGCCACACTCTTCTCCCTCCTGGGTTAGAATCAAGATGTAAAAATGCTTCCTGGTTATTGTGATCTACCAGCAGGAAACAATCATGACAACAGGTATTTGCCTTTGTTCTTAAGATACAAATCTGTAAGCACAAATTGTATAAATTTGGTGGCTGCTCTTAAAAATATGTTACAGTACACGCTAGTAATTTGCTATCCAGCCTCTATCTATACTCTCCTGGTAAAAGAATCTCAAGTTTACTTAGCTTGGGAGAGATTGAACTCACTCCAGCTTGCTGGAGTGGATCCTGACTGGTTTAAACCACCTGACGCACCCACAATGCCCCCCAAGCCATCTGGATTGGTTGGGAGACTGGCACTAATCAAATCAGAGACAGCAAGCCAGGAGAAGACATTTGCTGGGGGAAGGGGGGGTTGGCAAGCTTTCTTCATCTTATAGTAGCCCTGGAAGGAGAGGCCATCCTTTCTATGGATGGTGGGGTAGGAGGATATGAATTTTGAAGCTGCATAGTCTTTTTCCATTAATGGACATCGCCATTAATTAAGGTGTGGGGCCACCTTGTGGAGCCTGTGGATAAAGCCAACACCACATCAGGTAGATTGTGGAGGACAGCAGCTATGCTGTTGGTGAGATCTTTTGAGCTGTTGGATCAGACCTTACCTGAAATCATTCCCTCTAGAGTTTGAGTTACCTTTAAGTTAATAAACTCTTTATCTCATACTCAGTCTGATTTCAGTTTCCTGTCATTTTTAATAAAAAATAAACCTGACAAGGACTGGGCATGGATTACATCTGTAATCCTAGCACTCTGGGAGGTCAAGGAGGGTGGATCACTTGAGCTCAGGAGTTCAAGACCAGCCTGAGCCAAAATAAGACCCCATCTCTAAAAATAGCTAAGCATTGTGGCTGGTGCTTGTAGTCCTGGCTACTAAGGGAGGCTGAGGCAAGAGGATCACTGGAGCGCAAGAGTTTGAAGTTGCTTTGAGCTATGATATCACAGCACTCAAACCCAGGATGACTGAGATGCTATCTCAAAATAAGTAAATATTACATTTAGTCCTATTAGATCCTCAGATTAAAATTAAGTGTTGGGACAGATCAAGATGGCAGACCAGAAGGATCATTTAGCTGAGCTGTCCTAGTACAACTTGGGAAAAAAAGAACCCAGTCATACCTGGTATGGGGAACTTACCTGGAGTAATAGCTCAGGAAGCATAGCCAGGATGTGGTAAGCTGGATACAGCATATGATCCAGAGTGGTGGAAATCTGATGAATTAGACAAGTGATTGTGACCAGCTGGGATCAGCTACCCACCCCCACCCCCAACCCCCTGAGGTCTGGGATGGGAGGAAGCCTTTCTGGAGTTTTCAGTTGTTAGGAAAGCTGCGCACTGAGTGGCAAGCTTAGAAGAGTGGGTGGACTTGAACAGTATACAGCAACGAGATTTGAATGCCAGTTGGAGTGGATTGACATTGTGTTCTCAATCAGTGCTCTAAGTTCTTCTCAAGTCAAGCCTCTCTACCACAGTTGAAATCATTCTGACATTTCATCTAGCAGCCATTCGCCCCAAACCAGGAAAGCTCTTTGCTGTAAGTGCACCAACCTCCATCTGGCCTGAAAAATTCCCACCACTGCCTTTATGGGAAGGTTATAAGAAGGTCTTCCCACAATGGCAGCCCCTGACTGCTTAAGGTCACACAGCAGCAGTGGGCCAGGCCCAAGTCAGCCGATACGGCTCTGAAGCTCAGGACTTCAAACCGCACCACCCAGGGGAGAGCCAGGACTATGGGCTGGAGGCCGCTGGGCATTTGCTTTGACAACGAAAAGTACTGCGGTACCAAAGGCCACCAGGACTGCAAACTGAAGCAGGAATTAAGGCCACACACAACACTTAATAAAAGGCTGAGGAGAGCCTGGCCTCAAGTCAGGAACAAGAGGGAATGAGGTTGATGAGAAGGAGTGTGGCAGAGGGCCAGAAGCAAAAGCCAACTTTATTTCTCCTTCATTCTGTCCAAAATGACTATGGCCTCAATGCGGAGTGAAGTCAGCGGGAACTGGTGATGGCTGAAGTCACAGTTTCACTGTTTCTTGGAATTCCTCTGGTAGCTTGCTTTCCACTGAATACCTTTTAAACCTCACTTTCTCCTGGTCAGATGAACATTTATATGTGGGTTTCTGACATTTGTTTAACAAAACTTCATCCTTTACCCCCTGTCTCTAACAACCCCAACAACAACGTGGTGGTGATGGCTGCACAACTACGTGAATGTACTTAACACCACTGAACTGTGCACTGAAAAGTGGTTAAAATGCTAAGGGTTACTTATGCATAGTTTGCACAAGTTTTTTTCACTGACTTATTCTATTGAGGTCTTATGACTTTATGGCCACGCCAAAACATTCTAGAGCAGTGTTTTTCAACCTTTTTAATCTCATGGCACACTTGAACCTATAGTTAAACTTCTGCAGCCCACTTACATTATGTTGATCAGGAAAAAAAAAGGTAAAAAACAAGAATATATGTACTGTGCTTTGAACTTCTTTTGAAAATAATTTAATTAATGACCTTTAGAAATTTTTGCTGCACACCTAGGATCCTCCTAGCACACTGGCTGAAAATCGCTGTTCTAGAGCTGGGGCTTCTAAATTGTGATCGTCCCCCAAATGTTCCCTACCTACTCACCCCCATCCCCACTCCTACTCCTACTAGCTGGGCCAGTCTGGAGCGGGGTGAGTTGGTGGGTGTCAGGGGATAAAGTATGTGCCATCAGAGCAGAGCTGTCGCTGCTGCACCGCTTTGAGCCTGGTGAAGCCTCTCACCTGCGTCTGCCACTTCAGACACAACATAAATCAAGGCCTGGTTAGCATTCATGGCCTGAGAAGGGACACAGAGCTCCCGACGGCACTGGCATTTCTAAGGCAGGCACTAAGCATGCAATCACTTTGAGATGACCCTGGGGGAGGAGATGAACGACCCTGTCAGATGTTTTACAGTGTCTAGACTGCCTTTAATTCAGTGAGCATAAGAAAATTATCTGCTCCTATTACTTTCATTGGCACTAATTTGTAAAGTTCAGAAATTGACTCAAAACAGAGTATTCAAGTGCTATAAACAGATATAGTTCAAAGGAGTGGGGAGAAAATGAGGTATTAAAACATGATTGGAAAAGGTAACATTTACTGAGTGTTTCTCGGTACCAGGCACTGGGTTAATTGTTTTCCATGCTTTAATTATGTAATCAGCCCCGCTCTGTGCGGCGGCCACATGGCACAGATGAGTATGGTGTGACAAAAAGCGATTATTTAGCTCACTCCAGATCCCAGAGTATGGTAAGTGGCAAAGCCATTACAGATGGCCTGATACCAGAGCCTGGCTGTGCTTTCTCTTATCCTAAAAGCACAATGGAACCCACTGCAAATGAGGATTTTGATGAATCCTTTAAAAGAGAAGACAACGATTAAGTACTGAAGATAATTGTACCACAATCCTTTCCATTCTGAATGTTCGGATTTTAATTTATCAGATTATAAATTCACTACCCTTTCATATAGTTCGCCCAAGACATCTGGTGGCACATTTAAAATTTCATTGTCAAAGCAATGATCACAATATGGTAATGGTTATTTATACCCTGTAGAAAATAAGAGAGAAATGAAAATTTCTGCTGCCAATGGCTTTTGTTTAAAAGAAGAAAAGAGGCACTTAACTCTCTGAGGCATAGACGCCTTCTGTCATTTTAGATAAGCTGCCAACCATCAACCAGAACCCACAGGCTAGGGGTGGGTGCCCTTGTCAGATAAGGATTGCACTTGACTGTAGGAGATAAAATAACCCCCCCAAACCACTTCAGAGAGGGAGAAAGATGCTGATGCTAAGGAGATCATTTACACTTTGTGCTTCAGGGAGCCTTTGTTGTTTCCAGGGACACTTGATCTTGTGACATTTGCCTCAGTGAGCCTTGGCTATCTAGCACTGGCTTGTGGATTGTTCTGGTACAGATGCTGCAGGTCCTGGAATTCAGGGGCCGACCCCTGGGACCTGGAAGCAGCTTTCTCCCTCAGGAGGGCCTTGGGCTGCTTTGGCCAGAAAAGCAGCAGCTAATTCTGGTCATTTCAGGTCTCACTCTGGTTCCTACCCTCCACGTAGCATCTTTCCTTCCTTTCTCCTAAAGTGCTCTCTCCCAGCCACTGGGCCTGGAGGATGCTTGAGGTCAAACACATGTATGTCCAACTGCTACTGAATCCACGGAAAAATAAACACCGCTTTGGGAAAGTTTAAGGTAATCGGGAGAGATCATTCCCTTGAGACTGCACATCTCAATCTCCCTCTCTCTTTCTCTCCTGTTGAAACATTAAAAAAAAAAATATATATATATATATATATGTACTGGGCGGCACCTGTGGCTCAGTGAGTAGGGCACCGGCCCCATATGCTGAGGGTGGCAGGTTTGAACCCAGCCCTGGCAAAAATGTAGCCAGGCATTGTGGTGGGCCCTTGTAGTCCCAGCTACTTGGGAGGCTGAGGCAAGAGAATTGCCTAAGCCCAAGAGCTGGAGGTTGCTGTGAGCTGTGATGCCACAGCACTCTACTGAGGGCAAGAAAGTGAAACTCTGTCTCTAAAAATAAATAAATAAATACAGAGCTCCCCAAGACATTTGAAATAGAATTTGACTTAGAAGGATAATATTTTTCAAGTCTGGTACAGTGGCTCATGCCTATAATCCTAGCACTCTGGGAGGGTGAGGCAGCCGGATCACTTGAGGTCAGGAGTTTGAGACCAGCCTAAGCAAGAGCAAGACCCTGTTTCTACTAAAAATAGGAGAGGATGAAGCAGAAGGATCACTTGAATCCAGGAGTTTGAAGTTGTTGCAAGCTAGGCTGATGCCACGACATTCCAGCCAGGTCAACAGGGAGAGACTCTTGTCATAAAAAGAAGAAGAAAAAAAAAAGAAAGAAAGATTCCATTCTTTCAGACCCATAGCAGTTCTTTATCTGTAATTTGGCAATGTTGATGCCAAGTTAACACCCTGCTCTGTCTCACAGTCTCTCGAAAATTATATGAGTCATCTGTGACTCTGCATCCTTGGTGTAGGGGGAGTGGGAGGGAGAGGAGCACATGCCAGGAGAAGCAGCACTTGGAGAGTGTGACTTTGGAGGCGCCCAGACCTTCATTTATGGTTGTTTATTTATTTATTTTATTGTTGGGGAATCATTGAGGGTACAAAGAACCAGGTTATACTGCTTGAGGTAAAGTCCCTCTTATATTTGTGTCCCACCCCCAAAAGATGTGCCACACACCATGACCCCCCATCCCCTCCCTTTTCCCTTCTCTCCACTCCCCCAGTTGTTTTTTTTTTTTTTTTTTGAGACAAGAGCCTCAACTGTCACCCTCAGTAGAGTACTGTGACATCACAGCTCACAGCAACCTCTAACTCCTGGGCTCAAGCAATTCTCCTGCCTCAGCCTTCCAAGTAGCTGGGATTACAGGCACCTGCCACAATGCCTGGCTATTTTGTTGTTGTTGTTGTTGGTAGCAGCTGTCATTGTTTGACGGACCCGGGCTGGATTCCAACCTGCCAGCTCAGGTGTATGTGGCTGGTGCCTTAGCTGCTTGAGCCACAGGTGTGGAGCCCAGAGTCTCACTTTGTTGTCCCTGGTAGAGTGCCATGATGTCATAGGTCACAGCAACTTCCCACTCCTGGGCTTAGGCGATTCTCTTGCCTCAGCCTCCTGAAGCTGGGACTACAGATGCCTGCCACAAGGCCCAGCTATTTTTAGAGACAAAGTCTCACTCTGCCTCAGGCTGGTATTGAACTTGTGAGCTCAAGCAATCCATCCGCCTTGGCCTCCCAAGTGCTGAGATTACAGGCTGAGCCACTGGGCCTGGCTCCAGTTAGGTTTCTTTTTTTTTTTTTTTTGAGACAGAGTCTCACTCTGTTGCCCAGGCTAGAGTGCCATGGTGTCATCAGAAGCTCATAGAAACCTCAAACTCCTGGGTTCCAGTGATCCTCCCACCTCAGCCTCTGAGTAGCTGTGACTACAGGTGCCCACCACAACACCCCCTAGCTTTTTCCATTTTTAGTAATGATGGGGTTTCACTGTTGCTTTAGCTGGTCTCAAACTCCTGAGTTCAGGAGATCCCCCAGCCTTGGCCTTCCAGAGTACTTGGATTACAGGTGTGAGCCACCATGCCTGGCCCTTTATTTATGGTTGTGAGATAGGATCCAGCTGGGTAAAGAGGGGAGTTACAGCTTCATTATTCTAAAGTTCCTGACACTGCTCAGATGTCAGATTATCTGCCCCACCAGGGATGCAAAGGGACCAGGACCAAGGCATTGGAATGTAGAAGGAGCAGGCTCTCGGGAACTTCTGGAGGAACTGCAGTGACCACAGCAGCTTCCAAGATTAACTGAATGTCTCCCCTTTCTCACATAGCTCGGACACTCTTATTCTGTCTGCATGAAGAATGAATGCCAGTAAGCCATTACTTCTGCCTGATTTAGAATCCCTGCCCTCCGCTCCACCCAGCCTGGTTGGTGCAGCTAGAGAGGGTGGGGAGGATAAGTGGGGGGGGGGTGCTTGGGGACCTCTCAGGGTAGTTACATCTGCTGCTCGGCACCCATCCTGGGCCAGTGTATTCACAGTGCTGCTGTCTCACACATAGGGCCATTTCCTGGGTGTCTCTCAGTCAGCAAAGATGCTGCCATGGTTGCTGAAAGTCTAATTAGAAATCTGGAAACCCTGCCTGGCACTTCCCTCCTCTAATATCTGGTTCGAAATGATTCTGCCTGGGTATTATGCCACAATCATTTTCCTAGTCAGCTTTTCCTGCTTCTTGTCACATCATGATGATGGAGAGGCATGTGAAGACCCATAGTATTTTCCAACTAGTGCAAATGGCAAGGAAAAGAGAATGAAAATCCTCACAGGTATCTACTGTCGAGGCCAGGAAAGAGCTTTGCCTTATTGACTTGTGAAAGTGAGTCAAGAAAATAGCTAGGGATGGTATGTGTGCATGCATGTATCTATATGTGTATGTTTGTACACATACATAAAACAGTATTATTATCAAAAAGTAACTACAGGCTTGGCGCCTGTGGCTCAAGTGGCTAAGGCGCCAGCCACATATACCTAAGGTGTTGGGTTGGAATCCAGCCCAGGCCCGCCAAACAACAATGATGGCTGCAACCAAAAAATAGCTGGGCGTTGTGGTGGGCACCTGTGGTCCCAGCTACGTGGGAGGCTGAGGCAGGAGACTTGCGTGAGCCCAGGAGTTGGAGGTTGTTATAAGCTGTGATGCCACGGCACTCTAGCCAGGGGGACAGCTTGAGGCACTGTCTCAAAAAAAAAAAAAAAAAAAAGAAAAGAAAATAAAAAGGAAAAAGTAACTACAATAAAATAAATTTTAACAGGGAAAAAAAATCAAACATTCTTTTTTTTTGAGACAGTCTCACTTTGTCACCCTGGGTAGAGTGCTGTGGCATCATAGCTCACAGCAACCTCAAATTCCTGGGTTTAAGTGATCTTCTTGCCTCAACTTCCTGAGTAGTTGGGACTACAGGTGCCCAACACAATGCCCGGTTGTTTTTTTTTAGATATGCGGTCTTGCTCAGGCTGGCCTCCAACTCTTGAGCTCAAGCAATATGCCCACCTCAGCCTCCAAGAGTGCTGGGATTACTGGCGTGAGCCACTGTGCCCGACCTATATTTATCTTTATAGTCCCACCATGCAGCACAGTATGTCTGGCATACAGTTGGCACTTGATAAATGCCTGAAAAGTGAGTGATTACAAGCATGGTGTAGTCAGAGCAGATTAGTCTAGACTGGGGTTTTTCCCATCCAGAGGGCTGTGAGTTTATTCAGAGTTCTGAGTACATGGAATCCTAGACATTTAGTATGTGGGATTAGAGGGAAAATCTGGAAATTTGCAAGAATCATGCTCATTGTAAATTCTCAGGAAGGCACAATGTATCAGCTAGATGCTTAGTAGACATGGGAAGGTGAGCCGCGGCTTTGAGTGGCTCGACTCTTGGTGAGAAGCCTTAGCTGGACTTGCTGAATGCTTACTGCGATTTGAAGAACTCAGCGCTCCATAGCATTCAGATCTCCTTAACCGCCCTGATAAAGAACATGCACTTTTTGAGGTACCTAATGATCCCTGATATGATCATCAATCTCAACATTTATCTGCCAAATACAAATGGATCAAGTATAAAGCAAATAGCAGAATTAAAGCCAAAAGTAAACTGAATTTCATTGAGCCTATGGTGGTCTGAAAAGGATTCTGGGAGAGAGAGTAATGGTACAGCATTGTCCTTTAATCACGCCTATTTCCTCATAAAAATGGAAAGAACAACTAAGTAGCAAATCCAAAGGCCATGGGCAACCTTGACGATGAAACTGCAAGTTGAGGGATGCCCACAAACTCCAAATTAGAAGGAAATAAGAGCAAACTACCAACACCCACGGCGTGACACCCCGGCACTCTACTCAAGGTGACTGAGTGAGACTGTCTCAAAAACAAAACAAAACACAACACCCCTCAAATCCAAAAAGTGGTGGAAGGGAAAAGAGCCAGGAAATCTCAGACAGCAAGCCACATAAACACACTCTCACTCTCGCACACCCTCACACACTCCAACACACCCACAAACACACGCTCTCTCACACCCTCACACACTCAAACACACACAAGCATACCCACACCCACACACACTCATACACACCCTCATACAAACTCACATCCTCACACACCCTCACACATGTTCTCATACACATACACACACCTACAAACACACACATATTCTCTCACACACATAACACACCCTCACACACTCACACATACACCCACACATACACCCTCACTCATACTTTTACATACACACATCCATACATTCACACCCACAAACATACATTCATACACACACCATCACACTCTCACACACTCACACAAACCTTCACATACACTCACACACACACTCTTTCACACACCCTCACACATTCACATATTCTCACACACACCAACACACTTACCACAGATACACCCACACCCAGAAACACACTCACACCCTCTCACACACCCTCACGCATACTCTCTCACACCCTCACACACTAGCACACACACAGTCTCTCACATCCTCACACACACACTCTCTGACACACATACCCTCACACACACTCTCGTACTGTTACAAACACACAGATGACTGAAAGAAACAAGAGGGAGCTCTGGGAAGGTAGAAAAACCACCCACCCCCTTCTAAAAGTTAAGGACAACTAATTGTGCTTTAAAATAAAAAATGGGAAAATGAAGTCAAATCCCATAGAAAGTTCATAAGAAAAAAAATAGTAAGCAGAATAACAATACTACAGGCACTGTAAACACATCAGGGGGAAAAAATCCACAGAAAAACCACAACTGTAACTTTCTGTTTCAAAATGAACTAAAAGACATTAAGAAAATGATATGACTGTTTCCAAAGGAAACACACAAATGGCTAATAAGCACATTAAACTATACTGAACATCACTAGCCATCAAGGACATGCAAATCAAAACCACATTTTACACCTGCTGGGATGGCT
This sequence comes from Galago senegalensis, assembly GCA_963575145.1. Lineage (NCBI taxonomy): Eukaryota > Metazoa > Chordata > Mammalia > Primates > Galagidae > Galago > Galago senegalensis. Next base: position 12,853 of record CAUYTI010154378.1, read on the forward strand.
GTAATAAAAGAGACAGATAATAATATCTGTTGGCAAGGTTGTGGAGATATCAAAACTTTCATACACAGCTGGTGGGGTTGTATAATGGTTCAGACACTTTGGAAAACTGCTTGGCAGTGCCTTATAAAGTTAAGCATAGAGTACCAGAGGACTCAGAATTTCCACTCCTGTGTTTAAACACAAGAGAATTGAAAATATTTCCACACATTTTGCACATGACCTTGGGAGGTTCCAAATCTGGAAGTCTGTCCATCCTTAGGGTCCCAACCAAGTTTCCACACGGAAACTTATACATGCATATCCATAGCAATATTATATTGATAAAAGCCAAAATGTGGAGATAATGCAAAAGTCTATCAACTAATGAGTGTATAGGCTAAGGTGCCCATAGTCCCAGCTGTTTGGGAGGCTGAGGCAAGAGAATCTCTTAAGCCCAAGAGCTGGAGGTTGCTGTGAGCTGTGATGCCACGGCACTCTACCCAGGGCAACAGCTTGAGACTCTGCCTCAGAAAAAAAAAAAAAACCCAACAAACTAACAAATGGATAAATAATAGTCATATATTCATCTTGGAATATTACCTAGCGGTGAAAGGAATGAAGTATTGATATGTGCTACAACATAATGAACCTTGGAAACATTGTATTAAGTGAAAAAGCCAGACAGGAAAGCCCAGATATAGTATGATTTTAAGTATATAGTATATATTCGTCCAAATAGACACATCTGTAAAGACAAAAAATAAATTAGGGGTTGTTTTGGGAGTAGGGAGGAAATAGAGGGGGACTGCTAATGAGTATCGGGTTTCTTTTTGGGTGATAACATGTTCCAAAATGTGGTGATGGTCACACATTTCTGTGAATATGCTACAGACCATTGAATTGTATACTTTAAATAGGTGAATTGTATGGCATGTAAATAATTTTTCTCAAGAAGCTCTTAAAAGACACAAAAGAATAACACAAATCAGAATTAGACAAACTCAGAAATGAGATGATAGAACCCAGAAAGAATTAGAACTAAGAGAAAAAAATCATTTCAGGAATGAGAACTAAAATAGAAGGAACAATAGAGTATATATTTTTAAAAAAGCAATATTTTAAGAAAAACAGAAGGTGAAATGGAAGACATTTTTAAGAATCCAAAGGAAATATGGCCGGGCATGGTAGTTCAGGCCTGTAATCCTAGCACTTTGAAGCTGAGGCAGGTGGACTGCTTAAGGTCAGGAGTTTAAGAACAGCCTGAACAAGAGAGAGACCTTCTCTCTACTAAAAATAGAAAAATTAGCTGAGCGTTGTGGTGGGCACCTGTAGTCCCAGTTACTCAGGAGGCTGAGGCAGGAGGATCGCTTGAAACCAGTAGTTTGAGGTTTCTATGAGCGAGGCTGACTCTGTGATACTCTAGGCTGGGCAACAGAGGGGGATTTTTTCTCAAAAAAAAAAAAAAAAAAGAATCAAAAAGAAATAATAGACATTTCTTACAGTATAATGTTTGGGGGGGATGAATAAAAGGATTAAAAGGATTCAAGAGAACATAACAGATATTGAAAACAAAGAGTATCTAATATATAGATAATAGGACATTTTAAAGAAAAAAAAAGCAAAGAAAAAAACAGATTCTGAAAACTATAATTCAAGAAAGATCTGAGACTACATTGACTGAGCCCAACACCTATCTTTTATTGACTGAACAGTCAACACCAGGATATAATGTAGTAAAACTCTTGGGTTTTTAAAAGAAAGGAAGAATCCTTTGGTTGTCTATGCAAAACCAGTAAGAGATTTATGGGAAAAAGAAAATTGAATGTTAATCAGAAGAAAATGGAACAATATATCTAAGATACCCAAGGGAAAACGTTTGTGAAAATTAGCAAAATTGATGTTTTGGTAAAGGGTACAAAGAAACTGTCAGCAACAGGCAAGAACTCAGAGACTCCTATTTCCATGAGCTTTTCCTCAGGAATGCACCAGAGAATGAGCATCAGGAAACCAAAATGATTAAAGATATAAATATATGTTTTTATATATTATTATATATATTATATATATAATTAATATATATTTTATATATATATGTATATATATATATATCTATTTTTTTTTTTTTGGTAGAGATAGAGTCTCACTTTATCGCCCTTGGTAGAGTGCCATAGTGTCACACAGCTCACAGCAACCTCCAACTTTTGGGCTTAGGCGATTCTCTTGCCTCAGCCTCCCGAGTAGCTGGGACTACAGGCATCTGCCACAATGTCTGGCTATTTTTTTGTTGCGGTTCAGCCAGGGCCGGGTTCAAACCTGTCACCCTCAGTACATGGGGCTGGGCATCCTACTCACTGAGCCATAGGCGCCACCCATGATTAAAGATATATGAACTGGTGGGGGAACACTGAACATGTATTACTTGCAGAACTAAAAATAAATGAGGGTTAAAGAGGAGAGTATATATTAAATACTATGTCATGGCTATATGTGCAGACAGCATATTATAAAATATAAGTGTGAGGAGGATGGAAAGAGCATGTGCAAAAAAATTCCAAACTGTGCTCAATAATTTTATTGGTGAAGGTGGTAATGTTATTCTCAGATGGTTATATATGTAATGTGGGCTAAAGTGGGTGAGTAATTGTGGAATATACTAATTCTATCTTCCCTTGAGAGTCAGAATTGCCAATGTTCAAGGAAATGAGATCAAGGCAAGATACAGATAATAGATTAAAAAAAATTGAAGTCCTAAATTGGAGGGGAATTACGAGTGTGAATTCATGAGGTATTTTGTCTAAGAAGAGGCCTAGAAATGATCTAGTGGCAATAAACATTTCCCACAAAAAGAAACCAGGGATTCTTGGAGAAATAGTTGAATCTTTGTACAAGATAAGCCTGGATCATATTGTTGGACCAAGTGAGTAAACTACTAGGTAAGTAAAAAGGACTCAGAAACCAATCTGAAGAGATGCCATTGGCTAAATAAGGAACAATTTGAGTATCAAGAAGCATGGGCTCAGCTCAGCGCCCATAGCACAGTGGTTATGGTGCCAGCCACATACAGGACACTGGCGGGTTTGAACTGGCCCTGGCCTGCTAAACAACAATCACAATTGCAACAAAAAAAATAGCCAGGCGTTGTGGTGGGCGCCTGTAGTTCCGGCTACTTGGGAGGCTGAGGCGAAAGAATTGCTTAAGCCCAAGAGTTTGAGGTTGCTGTGAGCTGTGACGCTGTGGCACTCTACCGAGGGCAATATAGTGAGACTCTGTCTCAAAAACAAACAAACAAAAATAAAATGATGAATTCACAGATTAAAATCATGAAATGTTTTTAAATTAATGAGTTTATAAGGATATTAATAAATCTCCTTGGTCACTCCAGAGGGTGATGAGGAACTGTTTTCATTAATTATTTGGTGTTACAAATGCCCCTTCAAGACGTAGCAGTGTAAAACAACCATTATCTTACGCTTCTGGATTCTATATTTCAGGCTGCAGACAGGGCCTGATGGGAAAGGCTCCATGACATCTGGGCCCTCATCTGGGAAGACCAAATGCCTGGGACTGGAGTCATCTGTAGGCTACTTCAGGTGCATATCTGGGCCTGGGTTGCCAGTTGCGCTCAGCAGGAATGCCTCTGGCAGGACTTTGTAAGGCAGTGTTCTCAGGGTAGCTGGAGTTCTCATAAGGCAGCTCCAGGCTCCATGAGGATGTGTTTTAGGAAACAAGGCAGAAGCTGCACGACCTTTTATACTATAAGCATGGTAGCTGCAAACAGCCATTTTTAATGCCCTCTATTGTTTGAAGCAGTCTCATGCCCAGCCAGATTCAATGACTGGGACATAGATCTCAACTCTAAAGGCGGAAGCGAGAAAGAATTTACAGCTATGTTTTAAAACCAGCACAGGAACAAAATCCATTTTCTTGACAACAAGGTAATTAAAGCAAAGAAAATCAAACTTTTCCTATGTGAATTATACCACTGAGAAATCAAATACAGCATGAAAGGCAGCAGTAACTCTTTGTAAGCATATTCTAACTACTAGGTGAAAAATAAATGGCGAACTTAGAATATCACCATTTGCCAGATCTGCTTCCATGAATGGATCTAGCCATTTAGCATCAACATCTGGTGACATCACAAAAAGGGAGACACCCGTGACAATGCCTGCTGGTGAAAGAACACAGTGCCACCTAGGGTCTTGTCGAGGGGATCCAACATGAATGTGACCCGGCCTCTGGACGTACCAAGTTGCAGGAAATACAGACAGGGGAACAGGCTGAATTGCACCATGAGGCTGCAGTCAGTGAGGTACAGACTCAGCGATGCTCTACGGTCAGACACCTCAGGTTCTTCCACAGGCAAACTGAAAGGAAAAGAAAGGAATGGAGGGGAGCCCGTAAATTAAAATAAATGTAAAAGGCATAGAATATGCAAATTAGGGAGAGGTCTAGACTAAACCAGAATGTCTAGGCATGCACATTTGGGTGATAAAAACCACAAAGAAAGGCACAAATGACTATAGTAAAAGGATAGCAGCTCCTTCTGGGGGAAGGAAGGGAGTTGGATGGGAGCAGGGCAACGGAGGGGCTTCTGGAGGGGCTAGCTCTTTGGGTTCCATGGGTGTTTGCCTTATAATGCCTCATTAAGCTCTACATGTAATTTGGGGGGGGGTTCTGTATGTTTTATTTTTTTCAAAAATAAAAAAGCAGAGAGAGAAAGTGATTTTGATGATGATGGTACTGGTAGCTGACATTCATGAAACACTTATTAAATTCAAGGCACCAGGCTGGGCACCTGCCACAGATTTTCTCCCCCAACTGTTAACCCTCAGTTTTCATATGGTGCGACTGAGAATTACAAAAGTTAAGTCATTCGCCCAAGGTCTTATGTTAGTGAGTGGTGAATTCAAAATTTGCTAATGATCCACAAACTAAGCACTTCCAAGAACAAGCTAAAATAGCAAAGGATCCACAGGCATTCTATTCTCCCCTTCTTTGTAGAATGAAAAAAAAGCAAATATGGAACATTTACTCACTAATATTCGTTCTGGTGAGATTGTGAAAGATATGCTTCACCTTTGGTAAACAGCACTTCAGGAGAGTGGAGGATATTGCCCTGACCACTTCGTGATGCATTACTGATACACAAGAAAATAATTTGATTTGGGGTTTATAACAAATAATTTATCTTCATATAGTGATTTTAAAAATCCAACTATCTTTACTGAAAACAAATGTCCAATGTACCTTTGCTATTCATCTTGTTTTGCTCTTTAAAAAGGAAGGCATTTAAAATAATATATATTTAAAAATAATCCATAATCCTAGCACTCTGGGAGGCTGAGGTGGGTATATTGCCTGAGTTCATGAGCTGGAGACCAGCCTGAGCCAGAGTAAGACCCCATTTCTAAAAATAGCTGGGCATTGTGGCAGGTGCCTGTAGTCCCAGCTATTGGGGAGGCTGAGGCAAGAGAATTACTTAGCCAAGAGTTAGAGGTTGCTGTGAGGTATGGAGCCAGGGCACATTACCAGCGTGACAAAGTAAGACTCTGTCTCAAAAATAAATAAATAAATAAATAAATAAAAATAATCCAATAGAGAAAGAAAATAAGTCATTAGATTTTAAAAATGAAATTTGGGGTATAAAGGAAGGTCATATCTTTTTAAGAAACACTACTAAAGTAATAGGTTCCCTGGTCTCTTCAAATCACTTTGAAATGTCCAAAGCAAGCCTATTTTATCTTCTATCATAAAAGTAGGCCCTTTGAATGCAGGGAGCATATCATAATTTCTTTTGTGTAGAGAACACACATGTCATCCTCACGAATAGCCCCACTCAAATAAAAATGCTTTTAAAAACTTAGTTGCAGCCAGTTTCACGGACTTTTTAAGAAATTAGTTCTTCAGCAAACACAAAGACAACGATATCAGAGCAAGCGACTCAAAGCAAACAGGCACCACGAAACCCTCCCCCCCGCCCCCAACCTTGCTTAATTACAGGTCTTTAAGCTCCTAATAATTTGAATTGAACGTTCAAATTTAGGGCCTGTTTTAATAACCAGACCAATGCTTCAGAACTTGCAATTATAAGACTTTCCAGAAGAGGGCACTCGTTTCCCAAGCTACTCAGAGGCGCGTCCAGACGGGGCTGGAGCTGAGCAGCTAAGAACAAAAACACACATTCCTCTAGGAGGACAGAACAAAAGGGTAGATTTTTAAAAAGCAAAAGAAACTGAACACTGGATGCTGCCCCCCATAACCTCCACAGCCTAGAACTCAGCCACACCTTGCTTCAGACTGAATACTACATTATAAAAGATAAACTGGAAAACATCTTTCTTTTTTTAAAAGATATTATGTAGTGTAACAATTGCATGCTAGTAATGCCTGCTTAGTCAACAATTTTGCCAGAGTTGTGTTCTCCCAGAATGAGATGCCCGTGAGCATTGCTGAACCCAAATCGTTATATTTGAACCCAAACAGCGGGTCCTGCATTTGGTCAAAAGTACAGATGCACATCGTGCCCCCAAATAGCGCCCAGCCTTCTGACGCCTCACTCCTGAGAAAACACATCTCATCCACATGAATAGCCCCACTCACATAACAATGCTTTTAAAAACTTAGTCGCAGCCATCTTCATGGACTTTTAAAGAAATCAGTACATGTTCCTCAGCAAACACAAAGACAGCGACATCAGAGCGAGCGGCGCAAAGCAAACAGACACGAAGAAAACCCCGCCCCTTGCTTACTTACAGGTCCTTAAGCTCCTAATATTGACATTAGTTTCTTAGGTCTCCCGTGGATTTTGTTTTCTATAGCAGGCAACCATATTTTAATCTATAAAGAAGCACATTTGGCTGCCCCACAAAGGTGGGGTCATTGTTCCCCCAAGGACAAAAGAAGACTGAACAGTGCTGAAGGGAACCAGGGAGAAGTCTTAGCTAGGAGGCCCCTCTGCGTGAGCTCCAGCATGCGCAGGGTAAAGAGTTGGAACCGGAGAGGACAAACAACCTAAGATTACAGTGTTTGAGAAGGATTCGGCTACCGCTTTTTCTTGGGGTCTGTTTGAAAGTATTACATTTAACTTCAGATACCTTTCCAAAAGGTATTTTTAGAAGCAATTATTTTAAAAGCTTTGAGTTCCTTGCAGTTCTATCTGTACAGATATCTCCCGACCTAAAGGGCCTTAAGGTATTGAATTAAGGGAGTCTGAGAAGCCCTACCTTCCACACAGGTCTTTAAGAAAGAAAGCAGCCAGGCTTGGGGCACATAAGCTTGCAGGCATTTGGAGGGGCCAGGTGGCCTGAGTATGTGCTACTCAAGAGGTGAGAGTTGTTGCTTTGGGCAGTCATTGCCCCGTGGGAAAGATTCCTCAAGTGAGGGTCCTGTGAAGGCTTGATATAGGACTCAGGTGGCCCTGGCCTCCCTACACTTGTTGTTTGGCTGACCAAGCTGTCTTGATTTCTCACCTTTTGGACTGGGACACCAGCCCTTGCCCCCCCCCCCCACTACCACCTCCACCTCCACAGCCTCAGACCCTACGCAGCTAAAGCTCAATTTTCCCTCTGATCACCATCTTCCTTTGGTGGTATTTCGAATTTTGACTCTCATTACTTCCTGCTCATATTCTAGAGCAGGAGTTTGTATGGTGAGACCCTAAGGACGGACAGGCTTCAGGATATGGAACCTCCCAAGGTCAGGTGCAAAATGTGTGATCATAAAAGTGTTCATTTTTTTCCTGCAAGAAAGACCCTTCATTTTCACTGGATCCCTTAAGGGAATTTATAGCAACCAAAGGCTTGGGAAACCTCTCCAGAGGGACTGTGGATGAACTGAGGCTGGAGAAGCTGCACTGGGCCAGCAACAACCAGCCTGGAGAGTAATTGGAAGGGCACTACCTAACCTCTACTGTCTTACATTTTTCCCTGAGACTCAAAATACGAACCTACATAGATAAAACAATGTGCTACCTGGATCTGCCCACTCAGGACCCTGAGGGACTGCGTGTGCACAGTTGGCCAGTGGAGACAAGGCAGACATTATTTGCCCTACTACCTTGGGGACAGGAGTGACAGCAGTTGTCAAGTTGTCCCAGTTAACAGGCTGGGAAGTGGCTACCTGAGGACCAAACATTGCAAAAGCTGCTGGGAAGCCTGGGATCTGCTGATGCCCCAGAGTGTATGGGCCAATAGGAGCAAAGACACAGAGAAGCAGAGCTTGGATTAACCCGTGAGCCGACTGGGCAGACTTCCTCCAGAGCAGCTGGGTGGTCTGCGTTCCTCTTTGGAGGCACATGGCTGGGACCCCGAGCCACCAACCCTGTGGGTTAAATATAAAACCCTTTGTATTACCCAAGGTTCTCCAGAGAAACAGAACCGATATGATGCATATGTACAGAGGTGTCAAAAAAATGTATAAATTTAAGAAAAGAAAAAACTGTATCATAATTGTAACACTCCATATACCAATAGCAAAAGATGAACACAAGACACAATGAGCACCTCGTGTAACTACAGAAGTCAAATGTGACTTGAGTATTATAAATTTAATGTAGTTTTTTCCTTTCTTAAAATGTGAATACTTTTTTTGTACCCTGTGTGTGTGTACACATACAGAGAGAGAGAAAGAAAGAGAGAGAGAGAGCTTGACTTATTTTAAGGAATTGGCTCATGCCATTGTTGGGCCAGGAAACCTGAAGTTTATAGGGTGGATCAGCAGCCTGGAGACTCAGACAGGAATTGATGTTGCAGTCTTGAGTCCAAAGGCTAGAAACTCAGGCAGAACTTCTATGTTACCGTATTGTGCCATAAGGTCATCCTCTTTGAGGGACCTCAGTTTTTCCTTCTAAGGCCTTCAGTGTATGGCATGAGGCACATCCACATTATGGAGCAATCTGTTTATTCAGAGTCTCCTGATTTAAATGTTAACGTCTCTAAAATATACCAGATCCAGCTTCTTGGGAGGCTGAGGCAGGAGGATTGCTAGAGTCCAGGAACTGGAGGCTGCAGTCAGCTATGCCACTGGACTCTAAGCCTGAGTGACAGCATAAGTCCCTGTCTCTATAAAACAAAACAGAATAAAAAAATGTCTTTACAACAACTAGATTGGTGTTTGACCAAGCAACTGGGCACCATGGGTAACAGGGCCTGGCCAAGTGAACACATAAGACTATCGCATCCTCTGACTCCAGCACTGACCAAAGACAATGGAGGGTCACGTGAAGTGAGGAGGGAAGTTTAGAACCCCTAACATACATGGGCCTTCTCTCAGTTCACTTGTCACCTCCTCTACAAGGTGCTCCCTGCTCCCTTGCTATGATTGTACAGCCTTCTCTGTGGAACCTGTGCCCACTGCCTGCCTCACTAACCCTGCGTTAGTTATTTGTTGTAACTGCGTGTTAGTTCTTCCAACTCTGTCTTGTTTTTTAACCATTTTTAATTGTACAGTTGAATGGCATAAAGAACATCACAAAGTTGTGAGACCATCATCACTTGCCATCTCCAGAACTTTTTCATCATCCCACACTGAAACTCTGCCCCCCCATCCTTGCAACTAGGGCTTAATTGCACCTACTGTGCATAGTAGGTACTTAATAAATGCTTGTTCCATAAAGAAGTTTCTGCTTTTGCAATTTCACCTGAGCCTCCCTACCAATAAAGAAAGGAATTCAAGTTGCCAGGTAAACCTTGATGCCAGGACAGCCCAGCATCCGAGATGGCAGACAGCCTGCATGTTTGTATTAAACACTGAGCTTATCAAAACATACATATCATCCCCCGTGATGAGTAGTACTCTTCTGTGTAATGTGCTATTAGAAACACATATTTTTCTCATTAACCATCAGATAGCAGCTGTGAGTCACTTCCTCAGAAGTAGGGGTTCAGATTAAGGATCTTGACACGGAAGGTTCCAGATCCAACCCTCTGGGCTTGTCTGTTTTTCATTCCTTCCTTCACCTTATAAGCATTTATTGGGTGCACAAGGGGCATGGTCCCAGCACCCAAGGAATTCATGGCCTACAGCCCAAGATTTCACTTATATTTTTCTTTTTTTTTTTTTGAGACGGAGCCTCAAGCTATCCCCCTGGGTAGAGTGCCCTGGCATCACGCTCACATCAACCTCCAACTCCTGAGCTCAAGCGAGTCTCCTGCCTCAGCCTCCCAAGTAGCTGGGACTACAGGTGCCCACCACAACGCCTGGCCATTTTTGGGTTGCAGCCATCATTGTTGTTTGGCGGGCCCAGGCTGGGGATTCGAACCCGCCACCTTAGGTGTATGTGGCTGGCGCCTTAGCCGCTTGAGCCACAGGCGCCAAGCCTTCACTTATATTTTTCATAGAGAAATTCTAGGTTTGACAGCACCCATCACTTAGAGGGTAGGGTGCCGGCATCATACACTGGGGTTGTTAGGTTCGAACCTGGCCCCAGCCAGTTAAAACAACAATGACAATTGCAACAAAGAAAATAGCTGGGTGTTGTGGTGGGTGCCTGTAGTCCCAGCTACTTGGGAGGCTGAGGCCCCCAAGAATTGCTTAAGAATTGCTTAAGCCTGAGTTTGAGGTTGCTATGAGCTGTGATGCATGGCACTCTACCCAGGGCGACAGCTTGAGACTCTGTCTAAAAAAAAAGAAAAGAAAAAGGAAGAAATTCTAGGTTCACTTGATAATTTTGCAATAAGGAAAGGTAGTGAATCTGAGATCAGAGGTGTCATGATTTCTCCTGACCTCATCTTTAAATCTGACACCAAGTCAAAGTTTTAGTCATTGCAAGGCTCTGGGCCATGGCAACTTCTTTTTATTTTTTCATTTTAGATTCAAGTTCTTTATTACCACTTCAGTTTTTGTACCATTTTTTTTTTCTCTAGCAGAACATGATACCTAAGAAGGCCCAATATCAGGCTATAAATTCTGAGCCTGTATCACTGGAAACTTAGTAAAAGGAAAGGCAGAGAAGAAAATTTTTCCTTGTCACCCTTTCTCTGGCCAATAATTCAAAATTTAACTTGGAAAACCAAGAGAGAAATGGAGCAAGGTTTCCTTTGCAATTATAAAACTAGTGTACTGCAGAATTTTAGAGTAGAAACTACAAAAGAAATTTGTTCAGAGTGATACTTTATAAAACCAAATAGGTCTCAAACTACAGAAAATCTCAGTTGCATATTGTGTGAATAAGCCCGTCTGTGCAAAGACCCTTCTGAGCCTCCCTCTTCTGCTGGCCGTGTGCCAAAGGAGCTTCAGAGGTGAGTGTTTCTTGGCATTGGTTCTATTCCATATGGTGACATGAGGACATTTACCAGGAAGGTTTCGTCTTCATTCTGTTGTTTTTATTATATTGTACAGCTTGGGAAAGCGTAGCTCACAGGATGCGTTCCCAATGTACAATAAAGGAAAGAAATTGGATTTAAGGCAGAGAGTTTTTAAAAATAATGTACAAGATTGAGTTGGAATGCATTCTCCTTAGTCACTCCATCACAAGAATGGAGAAGCAAGAATCCAATGTACTCAATTCAAATATGAAGGCAGCAGATGATCTAATACAAGGTGTGGGGAGGGGACTGAGAGAGTGGGGAGAGGGGAGGTGAGAGGGGGATAGGGCTTACAGGTATGACACACTTCTTGGGGGCAGGACACAATTATAAGAGGGACTTTACCTAACAAATGCAATCAATATAAACTAATTCTTTGTATTCTCAATGAATCCCAAATAAGAAAAAAATTACAATACAAATATCTAGGTATTTCAAGTGCATTTTAGCTGTAGGTACTAGATTTTTCTGAAATTTTAAGTCAATAGAATCTAAAGAGCAGTTTTGACAACATGGCAGATGAAGTCAATATGACCACTCCTTAGTGGTATGCTGGTAAATGTTTAACAACCAGCTCTTTAAAAAAAAAAAAAAAAGCTAGGTGGTGCCTGTGGCTCAAGGAATAGGGTGCCAGCCCCATATACCGGGGGTGGTGGGTTTAAGCCTGGCCCTGCCAAAACTGCAAAAAAAAAGACATATTCATATTTACCATATACAGAGGGTGCCAAAAATGCGTACACATTTTAAGAAAGGAAAAGACTATATTAAAATTGTAATACTCAATATATGCTCATAACAAAAGATGAATACATGTCTTGTTTGATTTCTGGAATTACAAGAGGTGCTCAGAGTGGTTACCATCAGCATTCAGACACTTCTGATTATGGCCAATTACTGCAACATTGACTTAAGTGTCCACGGGTATTGCCATGCGTGTGGTTTGAATTTCTTCCCAAAGTACCACCAGAGTAGCTGGAACCACACCCTGTAAGGTTCTCCATAGGTAGAAGTCAAGGGTATTAAGTCAAGGAGAACATGGGCAAAACTCAACTGCATCTCCTATCCACTGTCTTGGCAAATTCTCAGAGAGGGTGAGAATGAGATAATTAAAAAAAAGAAAGAATGAATGAAAAAGAAAAGGACAGTCCAATAAAAAAAAATGAGCAAAGAATATGGGATTAGCAATTTACAGAAGAGGAAATGTATATGGCTTTCTTTTATCTTTTTTATTTTTATTTTTTTGTAGTTTTTGGCCAGAGCTGGGTTTGAACCAGCCACCTCCAGCATATGGGGCCCGCACCCTACTCCTTAAGCCACAGCACCACCCTATATGGCTTTCAAAAAAATGAAAAACACGGCTACCTCATTAGTAATCAGTAAAAGATAATTAGCATAACAATGAGACAGCATTTCTTATGTACGAAAGTAGAAAAATGTTGAAAACTGCTGAAATGGAGTGCAGTTTTGGCAAGCGGGGAGGATGGGAGCGTCCTCATCATCCTCATCGTGGGAGTGTAGGTGGCACCATCCCCAGGAGGGCCACTTGCTATCCTCTACACAGCACAGGTGGGAAATGGAAAGCGTTTGTCAGGAGGGGGCTGGCAAAACAAATTGTGGCATCTGTGGCACGTTCAGACTTTGGAATACCAGATGTCAGATAGAACGAGCAAAGGAGATCGATCTGTGTGTGTGAACACAGATGTATTTGGAATACTACAAAATAGGTATAAAAGGCTCATGGCCAACATACACGCTGTGTACATCTTTATAAACTACCGAACAGCTCTGGGTAAAGAACGCCTGCCAGTGTGGGGATCACTGCTGCTGGAGAGGAAGGAAGGGGGATAGACATGATGGCAATGAGACTCCAACCCTGTCTAGGAAGATTTGGTCCTTTAAAAACCGTACGAAGGAAATATTGCAAAATGTTAAAACGTGTTCCGTATTGATGGCTGGTGTGTGGCGTCAGCTAAATTCTCTTTTGTGCTTTTTTGCATGTGTCTGGAATTTTTTTGAAGGGAGTGGTCAGGGGTGAACCCACCACTTTATAAGCTGTAGGAAATTGGAACTAGAAACCGGAAAAGCCTCTAGCAAACTCCATCTCTTCAGCTCTTTTATCTTAGAAGACAGAAAAGCAGGTGGGCTAATGCAATTTATCTGTCTCTCTGTCTAACGCACTTTTTAGATTCAGAGTTTCCTGAATATTTTCTGACATGAATTTTGCATATAATAGGTGGTCATCAAATGCTTGAGAAACAAATGGGAAATGCCCCCCCGCCAAAGTGTCCGTTCACTGCCCACTGTGTCGGTTAGACCTCGCTTACCAGGAAGAGGCACAGACTGAGGTCTGAAGCTTCAAATCTGGTTACTGCTCTGATTCCTACGGCTGCTCTGGGCCACAGGCTTTCAAATTGGAGTGTTGTCCCGGAACTTAATAAAAATGTAGCCAAAGACACTGACTAGGTGGTTGGGGGTAGGGCGGATTTAATTTCCACCTGTGTGTGAGTGAGTGTTTGTGTGTGTGTGTGATTCTGCTGTTGATGCAGGAGGTCTGCCGACTACACGCTGAGAGCTACAGCTTCAGCATCCTGGCCTCCTTTGCTAAAAACTTGCCTTGGTTTCTTCGTCTTTGAAAAAAAAAATGGGCAAAAAAGAGGCCTGCTTACCGCGGGTGAACATGAGACCTCAGAAACCAGGGCAAGGCTCATCACCCAACCTCATGGAAAAATAAGACTGGACTAGTCGCCAAAATGAAAGCAGATTACCAATGTGTGAGAAACGGAAGCAGCAAGTTTCCACAGCAAGTGCCAGGGGTGGAGGCGGCAAGGTAAGGTGATGCTTGAAGGGGGGTAGCCCCTCCCGGGCCCAGCCCCCTTCTTGATGGGCAGAGGGAGAAATCAGGGAAGGGTCCAGCCGAGGATGTCCTGGATTTATTTGCACTGGTGTCGTGGTGTCTGCTCACTCACTGATGCTGTCTAAGTGTACCCAGCCTCTCCAGGATGAAATATGGTTGGCATGCACTCACTGTCAGGGCGTTGGAGGAGAGGCTCCGCAGGAACACGCAGGGCAGCCTCTGATAGGCCAGAGGCAGAACTTGCTAGCAGGAAAGACAGACAGGCCAGACAGACCCGAGGCCAGAACTCTGGAATGACATAATTAAACATTATGTTACTCCCAGCCCCAGCCACGTTCCCTGTCCAAAGCCTAGGACAGTGTCTGCAGAGCTGACAGGTCTAGCTGACTCTGCTGAAAGGCAAGGAGACCTGGGAACCCCCTGCCCAGGAGGAGCATTGTGGATGACAGTCATCTTTGAGGCTACCCAGAGGTGACACCTGGTGAGTCCGAGGGGGAGCAGTTGAAATGACCCATCTGTCCTTTCCCAGCTCCTGGTAACCCAGAGTGCAGGCACTGAATCGGGTTCAGCCAGGCAGAGCCAACCACTCAGGGTTTGAGCCTTGTATTAGTAAAGTCAAGTCGGGGATGAGGAGACTGTTCTTCAGGCAGTGACAACGATGGCAATAGAGCAGTGACCACCTTCCAAGTATGGTGTGGACAGCACCTTCCCAGGCAGTGTGCAGGGTGTGGTTGTGGCTGAGTTCTGGCCTCAGAGCTTACTTTCTCCACAGTGTTCAGCTTCCTAGTGGCTCTGTGAGCTACCCAGTACCCTTTTAGTCCGTTTTTTCTATTTGTGTCAGTCAGAGTTTGATGTCCACACCTTATACCTAGGAACCCAGCTGACTCCCCCATGCCTCAGAGTGGGCAAAAGGTCCTGGTAAAGGCGAACTACCTAGTTTTTTTTTTTTTTTTGAGACAGAGCCTCAAGCTGTCCCCCTGGGTAGAGTGCTGTGGCATCACAGCTCACAGCAACTTCCAACTCCTGGGTTCAAGTGAGTCTCCTGCCTCAGCCTCCCAAGTAGCTGGGACTACAGGCACCTGCCACAATGCCCAGCTATTTTTTGGTTGCAGCCTTCATTGTTGTTTGGCGGGCCTGGGCTGGATTAGAACCCGCTACCTTAGGTGTATGTGGCTGGTGCCTTAGCCACTTGAGCCACAGGCGCCAAGCCAGAGATACCTAGTTTTTAGAAAAAAATTCTCATAACTTCAGAGCTGAGAAAGGAAGAAGCTTCAAAGCCTCATTTGTCATTCATGATGACTAGGCATCACGGATCTCTGATCTCAATACTTTTAAATAGTGGCATAAGCCTTTTGACTCAGCATTTTGTGGTCTGGGAACTTTATCTCCAGAAATACTGCCACAAGGATGATGCTAGTTGTTGGGCTTGAGCCAAACAAAGTGGTGGCCCCATTTTCTGAGGCCTGACGGAGGAAACCATTGAGTGGAGGAATGGTAGTCAAGGGTGACATTAAAACATGTTACATTTGGCCTTGGTGCCTGTAGCTCAGTGAGTAGGGCGCTGGCCACATATATTGAGGATGTCGAGTTTGAGCCTGGCCCGGGCCTGCTAAACAACAATGACATCTGCAACCCCCAAATAGCCAGGCATTGGGATGGGAGCCTATAGTCCCAGCTACTTGGGAGGCTGAGGCAAGAGAATCGCTTAAGCCCAAGAATTGGAGGTTGCTGTGAGCTATGATGTCAGAGCACTCTACAGGTGACATAGTGAGACTCTGGTCTCAAAAAAAAAAATTACATTTGGCTCAACACCTGTAGCTCAGTGGCTAGGACTCAGGCCACATACACCATGGGTAGCAGGTTGGAACTGGTCCAGGCCTGCCAAACAATAATGACAACAACAACAAAATAGGTGGGTGTTGTGGCGGGTGCCTGTAGTCCCAGCTACTTGGGAGGCTGAGGCAAGAGAATCCTTTAAGCCCAGGAGTTGGCAGTTTTTGTGAGCTGTTACGCCACAGCACTCTACCAAGAGCAACACAGTGAGACTCTGTCTCAAAATAAACAAACAAACAAAAATTACATGGGATACAATTTACACTATTTAGAAAATGCATACAAACCCCAGATTTCTCCACTATACAATATAAACATGTACTAGAATTCAACTTGTAAACTCTAATTCTATTAAAATAAAAAAAATTAAGCCTTTAACAACAACAACAAAAAGTGTGTATCAGAAAGACGAATTTTCTCATCCCTGGATGAAGTCTCAGAGGTTCAGCATGGGATAAAAAGATGGTTGGAGATGTAGGGGTCAAGAGAAAACGCCTCACCCTTTATAGTTTCACTGAAAAACCAACTGGCATAAGGCAGATTAACAGGGAAGGGATACAAATTGTAATTTTCTTTTCTGAGACAGAGCCTCAAGCTGTCGCCCAGGGTAGAGTGCTGTGACATCACAGTTCACAGCAACCTCCAACACCTGGGCTTAGTGATTCTCTTGCCTCAGCCTCCCAAGTAGCTGGGACTACAGGCGCCTGCCACAACGCCCGGCTACTTTTTTGGTTGTAGCCGTCATTGTTTTTTGGCAGGCCAGGGCTGGATTCGAACCCGCCAGCTCAGGTGTATGCGGCTGGCGCCTTAGCCACTTGAGCCATAGGCGCCGAGCCTACAAATTGTACTTAAACAGCGCAAAAGACAGGGGAATCACATGATTACTAAATAACCTAATGGGACACAAAAGTTTACATATTTAATACCTTTTCTCACTGGGGAGAGGGGAAATGGAGAACATAGTTCTTTTGAGGGTCAGAAAGGGATTAACTTGTAAGAGATTCTCTTTGGAATGTCAATGTCTCAGAGGCACTATCTTGGGAAAATGTCGTTCCAGGTGTGGTTGCATTCCTGTCCTTTTCTGAGACAATGAGATTTCACCGAGGGGAGGAAGGCAATTGTCTTACTTTGGGAAAGAAACTTTCTTGTCATTGCAAGAGTATCTATCTCCCGGCGCTTGGAGAAGGGTGGGAACCTAGAGGCAGCTTCTAAGAGTATCGCTTTCTGATCCACAAGAGTAGCGTCTAGTAATTAAGACAGTATCATTGTTTCTAATTCAAATTTTAGGGAAGTTCCAGGAATTGCTAGCTAGTATCACAGGAAAAAATTTGAGATTGATTTATTCCATTCTGCCTACCTGTTTAATCGTGTAGGAATACGTAAGACTTCCAGGCATAAACAAATTACCTTTGCCAGGTCCTCGCCCTAAAACTATTATTGGAAACCGGGGATTTTCCAGATTACCGAAAGCTGTGACGGTATCGCGGGAGCACGTTTCGCTGGAGGAATTACAAAAGCAACCGCCCTCCCGGTCACTGCTGTGCTGTAGCCCTGCTCCGCCCATCTGGGCAGCACACACTCCTCCGACAGCTTTTTGGGGGAACCGATACGATTCACAGCTCTGTTTTCTAAAAATACTGTAAAGCAGCGCTCTCCAGATTCCCTGCGGGCCGCGGAAGTTACAGGTCCGTCCACACAGACCAGTTGCCATTTCCTCCAGCCACGCGGGCGAAGGCCTGCCCCACGCTTCCCCGGCGTACACACCGAACACGCCCCGCGGAAAGTTAGAAGAGGACGAGAGATGGAGCTCAGGCAAATCGCTCAGGGAAGATTGTGAATGTCAACTCAGTCTGGGGATTTCAGGTATCTTGTAAGCTCCCTCGTCCTGGTGGCCCACTATACAACAAATAAGGCGAATCGGACCTGCTTGAGCTACAGCCGGTCTCCCGGCCTACTCGGGACCCCAGGAGGAGAGATCAGGGAGGCAACACCCACGTCTCTGGCAGACTCGGGCGACCCCAGCGGGAGCCGAGACTACAGGAATAAGGTGCCGGGAGAGGCGCGGCCTGGAGGGACTAGTTGGCGCGCGGCGCCGGGCGTGGTGACGTCAGAGCGGAAGCGCACGCTGCGTGAAGCGGCCCAACCCGGCGGTCACGGGAATATCCGTCGCGCCGAGAACCCTGGTTAGTCTCGCTTCGGGTTCCGGCTGCGTTGGGGTTGCGTGCAGCTCGCAGAGACTATGGCGTCCGGGCCTCACCCGACAGCGACCGCCGCCGCCGCCTCGGCCGCCCCAAGCGCTGGTGGCTCCAGCTCCGGGACGACGACCACGACGACGACCACGACGGGAGGGATCCTGATCGGCGACCGCCTATACTCGGAAGTTTCTCTCACCATAGACCACTCGCTGATTCCGGAGGAGAGGCTCTCGCCTACCCCGTCCATGCAGGACGGGCTGGACCTGCCCAGCGAGACGGACTTGCGCATCCTGGGCTGCGAGCTCATCCAGGCCGCCGGCATTCTCCTCCGGCTGCCGCAGGTTAGTGCTCCGGCCCAAGGCCGGACAGGCGCGCTTCACTTCCCCGCCGCCCCCCGAGCTGCGTGCCCGGACCGCTGTGTCCGGCCAGGGTGGGGATGGCTCGGCCGGGCGGTGCGGCGCCGCGGCGCGGGGGCGGAGGCAGGACCCGGCGGCGGGCTCTTCACGGCGGCGGGAGGGGGAGGGGAAGCGAGCGGCGGCACAAAATGGCGGCGGCGCCTGGTGCAGGCCCGCCTGACCCCTGCGCCTCCGTTCTCCTCTCTTGTCTGCAGGTGGCGATGGCAACGGGGCAGGTGTTGTTTCATCGTTTTTTCTATTCCAAATCTTTCGTCAAACACAGTTTCGAGGTAAGCACAGCGGAGGCGTATTAAAAGGATTTTTTTCATCCGGAAATGGGAACGAGTAAGGATAGTATCGCCAACCAGCTCTTGCAGAAAGGGAGTGGTTAGTTTGGGCCTTTGTACCTAGTTCTCAGTGGCCGGGAAGTGGAACCTTTAGACTCTGCTTCAGAATTTAGAAAATGGATCCCGAACCCCACTGCCCTCTTATCGAGGATTACAATTATCAGCCAAATGCCAAACTCCTGCAACAGTTAACGTTTGTGTCTAGACAAAAATTACGAGGAGTTGCGCATAGCTGGTCAGCTTGTGGCCTGAAAATGTCAGTTGTAATTTTATTTTGCTAAAGTTCCTCCCTATTAAATTCTAAAGTTTATTAAACAAAGTAAGTTTAATCTAACAATAGTTACTGTTACTTCGTGGGTTCTTTCAGATTGTTGCCATGGCTTGTATTAATCTTGCGTCAAAAATTGAAGAAGCGCCTAGAAGAATAAGAGATGTGATTAATGTATTTCACCATCTACGCCAGTTAAGAGGAAAAAGGTAAGATTGGCAATATTGAACATAGATAGCATCTCTTGCTACCTCTGTACTGTGCACCAGTCATCAAGTCAGAACATCTTTCCTCTCAAGTCATTGTGGACGCAAAAAAAACCCGACTTTAATTTAGGTGCTAAAATTCACATAGGAACATATATGTAATTCAATTAAAGAAAAAAATTAACCAGTTATCTAAAGTTTGTAGAGGCAGTTGCGTTTATGGACAATCGTAACAGTGCTGTGAAGCCAGTCCTGTGGCTTAAGATTAAACAAGAAAGGGAATACATTTGGCTCAAGTGTGAGTGTATTCTGTAAGTTATTTTTCCTCTCCCCTCTCTGGAAGACTGAAGGTTGGAAGTAGTAACACTGTAGTTCAAGTTAATATTGTGGCTAAGTTCTGTGTAGTTTGCTTTTCTACTCGAAGTCCCAGTTAATTCTTTATCAATTGAGGTTGGCTTTTGTTAGAGTACTTCTCAACATTGAACTACGATATATCGCATAATGCCGGATCTGAAAGGACTGCAGGATGATAAAGTTTGAAGTTTGAAGTCAAAGTGATTAAACAGGTATTTTGTTTTGGTCAGATACAGTTTCAGTGAATGGGTTAGAAAGATAACTCTTAGATTGATTTTGGGTTACATTTGGATAAGGCCCATTGATTTGAGCTTGTTTAAAAAAAATAGTATCTCTTAGATGTTGTGTAATGTAATTTTTTGTGGACTTAGGTGTTCATGTGAGGCAGTACCAAAAAGTTTGTTGGAGAGCTTAACTGCGTCTACAGGTGGCATCTAGTACGTGATACAGGATATATGTGGTGTAGATTAGTTCTGTGTTCACTTTTTAAGGACCCGTAATGATGTGAGACAAACTTGTAAGGAGTTTGAAAGGAAGTTACAAAAGGGTTATAAGTTGTTTCCAGGGTTGGGTGTGTTGATTAGTGCCAATCAGCATTTTGTATTAGAAGTCTTCATTGGCTGAATCTGAGTTGGCAATAATGGCACAATTCAGACATGCAAATATTAAAGTAACTTTAAAATGATTAGCCTGTTCTGTAAATCTACAGACAGTACTGAAAAACTTCGTCCAGAAGTCTGAAACTTGCCTATCCAGATGCTTTTCCTAGCATTTTTTCAGTTTCTTAAACATGCTTTCTCTCCCCCAATCTATTCTTAATCACCTTATAACTGTGGCTAGGGGCAGAGTAATTTTTTGTTTCATTTGAAAATACCTTTTAGTTTCTTGGTTAGGAATCCTTGGGAATTGGGAAGATTTCAGATTAGTGTGTAGTATGGTCTGAGCTTAAATTTTTTAGATAACTCACTGATTTTTCGGGACGTTTAAACTGATAATAAGAGGCTCTGTCTTTAGTCAGAGGAGTCTGTTTGCTTAAAGGAAGTAGTTTTCTGGTAGTCTTTGAACCATTGAGCCAACTATTTTATAATCACATGGTTTAGCTTTCTTGAAATTTTTCTAAACGACCTGAGTTTTCAATGTCAGAATAGGTCTTAAGACCCGTTGGAACCTTGGAATTTTAAATAATCTCACCTGACTGTTGTGTTTGACATTACAGTGCGTTTTTTGATCATTACTTACAGAGAAATTGCTTTTGTTTCGATCTTAGTCTGATAACAGCATGAAATTTAAAAGGACTTATTAATTGCATGGAAGGATGTAAAGTGTTTCTATGCATATTACAAGTTTACTCAGACGCGTGACTTGGATATGTTATTAACTTCAACTCTTTTTTCCCTTGCAACCGACTATACAGCGACCAGCTACATTTACCAAAGCCTGGGTGATGTGGAGTGGTACATAGAGATGAAGCTGTCGTCATGGCAACAGTGAGTGAAGTATCGAAAATCCCCAAGGAGAAGCCAGTGCTCTGAGAATAGGTCACTGGAATCGGGGACTAACAGGTTGGCCACTGGTGAACCATTTAGAAAAAAAACTCCTGTTTCTTGTTAAAAGCTTTTGTCTTTGCTGTCCAAGTTATTAGAACTATAGAATTTTTATTTATTTATTTATTTTGCCTAGGTTAACTTAGTACTATCAATATTACACTTTATTTAAGTAAGCATGTTTTTTCTGATACTAGTTTTAATTTAGTTTATGCATGCTTTTAGGTTGCTGTTGTGACATTGATAATTGCAGAGGAGACATCCCTCGCTGTTTTTCACTCCTAGGTACACATTAGAATCACGAGAGGAGCTTTTTGTAAAAGTATCAGTGCTTAGTCCTCAACTTACATTGTTTGGCCTATTATTCTTCAATTTTTTTTGTAGTTTGATTTTTTTAAGTTCAGAATAAAATGGCTGAATTTAGAGGGAATATTGCTTTTTTCTTTTCATAGTTTCCAAATATTTAATCTTGAGATACAGCGTACTCCTACTATATTCAGGTGGGAGGTTTTGTAGTTTAAGGAGCCCATGTTCATACTCATAAGACTTGTCTAAAAGAAGACAGTTTAATCTTAAAAGACTGGTTTAACCACTCATTGGTGAACATGATGCGGTGTTTTCAGTGTAGCTATAGTTAAGAGTTGGAAGGGTTGGGTGATTTGTCATTTAGTCCAGCATCCTTTTGCAGTTACTCTGTGGCTCTACAAGGTGGCTTTCAGTTTGTTTAAACACCTAAATAATGTTTGCTATGTTGTATGGAGTAGGCTTCACAAATTACTGTATTATCTGCTTCCTTGTAACTACTTATCTGGCATTTAATCTAGTCTCTTGAAGAACTAGTTGCAAAGTTTCTCAGTCCTTGTAACACCTGAGTAGACTAACCATGTTTAAACCTCCTCATTCTAGTGCGTGTTGTATTTTAATTGCATTAATTATGCTGAAGGAATAGATTCTCTAAGAGACCAGATAATAAACTTACAATGACCAGACGGTGGAAAATTAAAGCAGAGGAAGCAGAACTAGATAGTTGTGTGTTTGAGTTTCGTTTGAATATATGAATTTAGCTTTTTAAAAAATACTTTAAAAAGTGGCCCCGAGGAGTAGGGTGCCAGTCCCATATGCCAGAGGTGTTGGGTTCAAACCCAGCCCTGGCTTTAAAAAAAAAAAAAGCTGCTGCTTTTAATTTTTTTTTCTTTTTTTTTTTGGTGAGGAACGTTTACCTGATAGGGGAGGAAGAAATTCTAGCAGCCTTAATTTAATGTGTATGTTGCCACAGAAAGTACTAATTGATAAGTAAAGAAAGCACACACTTAAATCCTTTTCTTGATTTATAGAGACACATTTTTGATTTCTGATACAAAGTAATCTCTGTAAAGGTGTTGTAAATTACAAGTCTATTGAGCTTTCCTTAATTTGTGAGGTAAAAATGAATGCTAAACAAAATAAATGTATCAGATTACACACCCATCAGTTTACTTTGAAAACTGCAGATAGCAGGACTAAGCAAGAAAGTTGCCTACATAGTTGAATTATAATAAATAACGAGTTTGGTTTTCTTAATTTATTTTGACATCATTGAGATTCATGACACAAAAAATAAAAGGAAGTAAAGATTATGGCAGAACTACTGCTAACAGCCTTGGTTCTCAAACTTCCTAATGCTGCCATGTATTTTCATTGTTAAAAAAGGGGTCTCAACCCACAGGTTAAGAACCTCTGGACCAGAGACTAGAAGTAGTCCTCCTTCAAACAAGTGTTTTAGCTTGTTTAATTGCAAGGCAAATCAATTTTATCATTGTTACAAGGCAACTCACAGCAGATTATATTAGTAAGTGGTGTAGATAATTTTGATCAATGAAATAAGGAAACAGAACTGTGCTGTCAAAATTAGGTTTTTATAGGGATTCTAACGGCACAGTCTTCTGTCTGGATTGTAGGGAGTTAATAGTTAAAGTGATGTGCAGCTTTAGCACTAGCTACTCTGTCCCCTAGTGCCACTTGAAGGAGAGCCATCAGATAACCAGCAGGTCATTCGTCAGTCTGAAGTGGATTTGACTTTTTTCCAATTTCCTATAATGATAAAAAAAACCTAAAACAATTATAAACCTTAGGATCTTTGGAATATGTTTTCATGTGTGTGTATTTATACATATAGGTTGCTCTCATTTGAGTTAAATGTGAATTTTTTTTCAAAGAGCAATTTGTAACCTGTTTCAATAAAATGGAATCATTAATATAATGCTAGAAACTAGCTCAATGAGGCCAATTGGTGGGCTCCTAACACTTCCCACAGGTATGAGGGATTGAACCGAGGAAAGGCCAGTTTAAGTAACAGCTATTTTTTTGTCTTGTCGTGTTCGCCAACTTCTGTTTAATCATATAGATTAGTTTCAAATAGTCTAGTAAACCTTCTGGGTTTTGTTAAAATTTCAAATGGGAGAAAGGAAAATATGATAGCTGACTTTTTATTCTGATGATGTCACTATGTGGGTAATGTAGCTCGCTTAAGATTGTCTCTAATCTTCAAGTGGGTGTATTAAAATAGAGTATTTTTCACAATATGAGATTACACTTTTCACAGTCTGATAGGCATTAAGTAAAATATGGAGAATGACTATTTTTAAAAAAGAGATGTGTTCTGGGTGGTGCCCATGGCTCAAGGAGTAGGGTGCCGGCCCCATATGCCGGAGGTGGCAAGTTCAAACCTGGCCCTGGCCAAAAAAAAAAGAGAGAGAGAGAGATGTGTTCTGCCCAGAGCAAAGACTCTTGATTATTTTAGCTACAAATGAAATGAGTATGGGTGAAAATGTTAACATGTTGTACCCATATATTTTACACATATTCAGTGTCACAATAAAAATGTACTTTTTGTTGGTTGTACTTAAGAATGTATCAAAGGACTTATGTAAATTTCATAGACTTTTCAAAAATGAAAATCTAATTCCTTAATGTTTCCTGACTCATTTAAAATTTTACAGGAAACCAGTTTTGATTTGTAAGACAAAAGATAGTCATTTACTATAAATGGTAGGGTTTTTACATATAAAAAACCAAAACACCTGGGGAATAAGTAGCATCACTTGCATGTGCTGTTTTCAAAATACAGAACCACTGACTTACCCATTTGTACCTAGAAACTTCTGAAGTTGTCCAGACTCACTGTGGGACAGAGACCTTGTATTTGTTCTTGTTTCCCCACTGTGCCTTCCATTCAAATCTGTGGATGGATTACATACTAACTGGAGCATAATGACTAAAGACGGTGGCTCTGGACAGAATTTTGGCCGGTATCATAAATAACGTTGAGTTTTGCATATGATTTTTAAATTTGACTTTCTTTGGTAATCAAGCGGAGTCTTAAATGGTTTTCAATTTTTTTTTTAGATAGAGGTAGGTTCTTAGAACATTTAGTTAAAACAATACTACCCTTTAGGGAATCTGTATTAACTACCCACTATTTTTTGCCTTAGTTTTTATTTTGACCCTAACCAACCAAGAGTAGATAATTTAGAGAATGAATGAAAAACCTTATAATCTTATGAGGATTTCATAATGCTATAAATCTTTTTCAGGTGCACGTTGGTTTTGTTAGTGGAAAGTCTCTCTCAGTGGAGACCAGTGAGACTTACGATACTAAGTCACGCTATCACTAAAGTTATGTGTACGTGTGCACAAAGTATAATCAGAAAGAAAAGATGAACAAGGATAAATCCAATAGCATTAGAGTGAAATATTTCCAGTGCAGACTTGAGTTAATTCTTTCAGGAACTTAGTCTAGATGTATATATTTAATTAGCATAACTTGGACAGCATAAGATTAATGCTTTAACTTGTTTGCAGGAGTTTAAAAAGCTGGTTTCTGTTGCCAATAGTTGGTTGGAAGGGAAAATGGAGATGCCACAAATAAAATTTTTTGGATGTGCAAAACAGTCTTGATTTTATTTCTTACAAACTATAGGACTCCAAGCCCCCTGATCCTTGATCAGAACTACATTAACACCAAAAATCAAGTTATCAAGGCAGAAAGGAGGGTGCTAAAGGAGTTGGGATTTTGTGTTCATGTCAAGCATCCCCATAAGGTGAGTTGTACAGAAATTACATTCGTAAGTATTAGGGCTTTCCTTAAAATTCATATTGTGTTTACATGTGAGAGTTAACACTTGGTTTTAAAAAGCATTCTTTATGATATTAAAAATGGAAGTCAAAAAAGACAGATTCAGATCTTCACTCTTAAATTGTTTGCTGATAGTGAAGTTTTTCTTTTTTTTTACTTCTGCGGTTAAGTTCCAGTTTTCACACCTAGAAAATGGAGTTTGTGGAATATGTCATTCCAGAGAATAATGTAGAAGTACCTGGCACATTTCTTGTCACGTAGTAAAATGTTCTTCCATTATTGGAAATCCATGATTTCTCTCAGTATCTCTTGGCTTCCTTATAAATATAAGTGGTTGTGACAGTCAGTGTCTAGGTACGGGACTACCTGGGATAGAAACATACCTTGAAAAATAAGATGAAATAATCTTAGGTAGTGCCCATTATGTAGTAAAGTGTTCATGGAAAATAATCTTTTAATTGGATTAACTACCTTTTCTATATAATTTTAGAATATAATTCTAAACAACTTTTATAAAATCTAGTAACATTTATAATAACTCACATGAAATCTCAGCTACATTTTAGGTTGGTCTGTATTATCTATACAGAATTATAACTTTTAATGTTTTCAATTTTTTCATTGAATTCTGTACTCTGGAAGAACCACCAGTATGCTAAATTGAGTTTTTTTCCTTGTCCTTCAGATCATTGTTATGTATTTACAAGTCTTAGAATGTGAACGTAACCAAACCCTGGTTCAAACTGCCTGGTAAGTTGCTTTTTTACCTTTCTTTCCTAGCCAGGAAAACAGAAGCAGAAATAAAGTAAGTTTCATTCTCCCTTTCCAAAATAATGACATAAGTTTGTTTTGGGGCTTTTTGTTTTTGTTTGTTTGTTTGTTTTTTAATCAAAAGGTACATAATGCTTATTTCTGCTTCCTGTTTTCTTGGCTTGACTAATTACTTTTAATGGAGAACTCAATTTAACTTTGTTCTTTTTTCTACTCTTTGATTAAAGGGTAGTCCATGATGGTAAGTCATAGAACTCTGCCCTCTGCACTTCAGCCCATGACCTCAGGATGGCCTGATTGGCTGCCCTGCTCTCCAGCCAATCCAGTGCAAGCTCTCATCCGAGATTCACTGAAGTGGTCCATATCCATCTGGCAGCATCTTCTAGTTCTGTCGGGGTGTCAAAAGGATTTGTATATTTGCTTCTAGAAGTAACTATTTGACATGCCTATGTATTTAATGTATACCTGTAACTATCAAAATGAGTAGTTCATTTTTGATAGATTTGTTGTCCAGCCATTATGAATTATAAAATGGTTTTTATTAGGAGTTTGACTAAATTTCTACTTTTAGTGTGTATACCATGAAGTCTACAACTTGCAGTCTAAAGTGCGCACCAGTTCTATACTGGGTTAATTCATAGCTACTGGGCTATATTGCAGGCAATAATATTAGAAGTAAAAAAGTACTTATTTTTAAAGAGATATTACTATTAAACACTTTAGAATTTAGATTTTTTGATTTGCAGATGTGACTTGGAGTGCTGGCTTATTTAAAGGTCAAGCAAGGAGTTTGATTCAGCCACAACTGTTTTCATAAGACTGTTCATGTGAAGGGTTTAAGTGAAGTAATTTTTACATTCTGGACTTTTTAGCAAGATGTCCTTTTTTATAATTGACATGCTTCTTTTGGATTCAGTAAATATTAGTAATAGAAAAGTCTCACTGCTTTTATAAAATGCATGACATTTTTAATATATGTTCTATAAAATGGATTTTAGTAGTTTTTATGGGTAAAGATTTTTAAGAAATAGTTCATTTAATTTTAGCTTAATCTCTTATTAATCTTTTAAATGACATGTAAACTTTATTAGTTTAGGAATATTGTGGGGAGGGCTCATTAATAAAGTCTAGCACTTCATTAACTGAAATAGTTTATTGCTGTTGTTTATACATAGTCACAAAAAGGTATGTAAACAAGGCCATTGTGTATGTTTATTGCTCTTCACTTATCTAGAAATTCTTAAGTACTTTAGTTTTTTTTCTATTGTTTTATTTTTTCCCCTTTAATTGAGATGGGGTATCTCTGTCGTCCAGGCTGCTCTTAAACTCCGGGGTTCTCATGCCTTGTCCCACCTCAGCCTTAATGAGTGTCTGGGATTACGGGTGCATGCTTCTGTGCCTGGTCAGTTCTCTTTACATAAATGTAATTTGGTGGGTACTTAACTGAAAATACCTTTTTACCCCTGTTACGGTACTTTGACTTACTGGAAAAAACTTAGTTAATACTGCTTTTTATTGTGGATAAAGGAGAGATGGTCAATAATTAATGGCTTGAAGTATTGTTGGAGTGGTTTATCATTTCTGAAACCAATCATACCAGAATTGACTTTAAAAGCATTGCTTTTTATAGAAGTATGTTAAAGAACTTTAGGAATAATTTCTGTTTGGATAATCATGTGGACTAATGTTAAAGGGCTTTGCTCATATATAGGAAAACTGAAAAAATGGCTCTTGTGTTAAATTCTTTGA
Organism: Galago senegalensis; assembly: GCA_963575145.1. NCBI lineage: Eukaryota > Metazoa > Chordata > Mammalia > Primates > Galagidae > Galago > Galago senegalensis. Next base: position 40,768 of record CAUYTI010154378.1, read on the forward strand.
ATTTTTTTGAGGTAAGAATTGTCATATCCTAAAATAACAAAGATGTGAATAAATAAGAGAAGAAAAAAGAATAAAGTAGATTGAGTCTCCAATTTTATGTAAGCTTCAAAGGAACTGTTTTGTTTACATACAAGCTTACAGTTGAAATATTTTTCAGGAATTACATGAATGACAGTCTTCGAACCAATGTTTTTGTTCGATTTCAACCCGAGACTATAGCATGTGCTTGCATCTACCTTGCAGCTAGAGCACTTCAGGTAAGCGTATATTACCTATTTTATTTTGTAGAATAAATCACAAAGATTTCCAGGGGTTCCACTAAAAACAAGCTAAGATTGAAACCATTTTGTTTTTATGGTTTAGATTCCATTGCCAACTCGTCCCCATTGGTTTCTTCTTTTTGGTACTACAGAAGAGGAGATCCAAGAAATATGCATTGAAACACTTAGGCTCTACACTAGGAAAAAGGTACCTTCTATTCACCCAAGTTTGTACTAATATTCTGAATGCTAAGAATTTTCTGTAAGGGAGAAATAACTAATTTCATTTTCATCCAATAGCCAAACTATGAATTGCTGGAAAAAGAAGTAGAAAAGAGAAAAGTAGCTTTACAAGAAGCTAAATTAAAAGCAAAGGGATTGAATCCTGATGGAACGCCAGCCCTTTCAACCCTTGGTGGATTTTCTCCAGCCTCCAAGCCATGTAAGATAATACTTTGAATTAAAGTGACTTGGGGAGGCATTGAAAGTGTCATTATTAGTTATTTCTAGCATTTTAGACAGTTACATAAAAACGATGATGTTAGTTAGGAAGCTGTTGCGGTTTTCTCTCATGATCGTCAACTAAAGACTGATTGATACTTGGAAATATTGAAACTTTTTGCCTCCTATTGATTCCAGTGGTTAATGTGTCATTATGTCTTTTAAAAGCATCACCAAGAGAAGTAAAAGCTGAAGAGAAATCACCAATTTCCATTAATGTGAAGACAGTCAAAAAAGAACCTGAGGATAGACAACAGGCTTCCAAAAGTCCTTACAATGGGTGAGTATACGAGCTTTAGAAACTGGCCTAAATCTTTTGTTTCTAACACACTAAGTTTGTAATTAATATGTTGTGGGGTTTTTTTATTTTGAAGTGTAAGAAAAGACAGCAAGAGAAGTAGAAACAGCAGAAGTGCAAGTCGATCAAGGTCAAGAACACGATCGCGTTCTAGATCTCATACTCCAAGAAGACAGTAAGTAAATATTTTCTTAGGGAAAGTAGTCTTACTTGGAGTCTTCAAAAGTTACTGCTTTTTCTAAATTATTGAACATAGACTATTTTCAAAGATAGGATAGAATTAGGCTTTTTAGTGAGGTAAAATTTAGGAGAAATGAGTTTGGAGAAACACATACGTGGTGTCTTGATGGCATTCTGTACCCCCACCCCTTTTTTGAGGCAGTCTCACTTTGTCACCCTCAGTAGAGTGCTGGCGCATCACTGCAACCTCAAACTACTGGTCTCAAATGATTCTCTTACCTCCGCCTCCCAAGTAGTTGGGACTTCGGGCACCAGTCAAAACACCTAGCTATTTTTAGAGACAAGGTTTCTCTCTGGCCAGGCTGTCCCGAACCTGTGAGTTAAGGCAATCCACCCGCCTCCCAGAGTGCTAGGATTACAGGTGTGAGCCGCTGGCGCCTGGCCTTCTCCCATGTTTTTTTCTTTGTTTGTTTTTGAGATGTGCAGAGGCTGCCTGGAAAAATGCTTGTAGAGGTATATAATAGCGCTGTCTATAATGTAAAAACATTGTTTTTTCATTTAATTTCCATTAACCTGTTATTAATAAGCAATAATCAAATTATAGCCAAAAAATCTGCCCTGGATAGCTTCATAATTAGATGCCTAGCTCCTTGTGTCTCTTGAGCATGTGGGAGCTATTTTATAAAAGGTATAGCTCTAGAACATAGGTAAATTACTCCCTTCCTTGGAGTACAGACATAGGACATTGGAGATTTATCTACTACTATTAAAAACGTTTGGGTGGGGAGAAGTTAGGGGTATGGAGATACAGAAAAAGTTCTCAGTTCTATCATTAGTATAGCTGATAAGTTTTGTTTGAATCTGTTATGAGTAACTACCAAAATCTGTTCCCCATAGAAACTGAATCTAAACCTCAAATTTTTATTATCTAAGTTATAATAATAGGCGGAGTCGATCTGGAACATACAGCTCGAGATCAAGAAGCAGGTCCCGCAGTCACAGTGAAAGCCCTCGAAGACATCATAATCATGGTTCTCCTCACCTTAAGGCCAAGCATACCAGAGATGATTTAAAGAGTTCAAATAGACATGGTCATAAAAGGAAAAAATCTCGTTCTCGATCTCAGAGCAAGTCTCGGGATCACTCAGATGCTGCCAAGAAACACAGGCATGAAAGGGGACATCATAGGGACAGGCGTGAAAGATCTCGATCCTTCGAGAGATCCCATAAAGGCAAGCACCATGGTAGCAGTCGCTCAGGACATGGCAGGCACAGGCGCTGACTTTCTCTTCCCTGGAGCCTGCATCAGTTCCTGGTTTTGCCTGTCTACAATGTATGATGTATGGACTCCAAAAAATCAAAACATTAAAGGCAAATGGATTAGGATTTGATTTCTTCAAAACCCTCTAGGTTTCTAGAAATACTGAGGACATTTTCTTTTTAAAAGAACTATGTTAAATTTTTTTTGCACATTAAAATGCCCTAGCAGTATCTAATTAAAAACCATGGTCAGGTTCAATTGTACTTTATTATAGTTGTGTATTGTTTATTGCTATAAGAACTGGAGCGTGAATTCTGTAAAAATGTATCTTATTTTTATACAGATAAATTGCAGACACTGTTCTATTTAAGTGGTTATTTGTTTAAATGATGGTGAATACTTTCTTAACACTGGTTTGTCTGCATGTGTAAAGATTTTTACAAACAAATAAAATACAAATCTTGTTTTTCTAAACTGCTTCAAATATCTTATTTAAATAAATTATTAAAAAGGAAAAATTTTAATAGCAAAATGGCTGTACTGATTTTTTCTGATAAACTTAACTGTTCTTTTCTCCATTAGATGTAGTTTGAGATTAAAATGCAATTCTTAGCTGCATTGTGAGTTACTGTATATGGAAAAAGTGCCAAATTGGAGTAACATTGTAACTTTATTATAGTGTATTCCAACAATGTAACCATTGTGTGTTACATTGTAGCACTAAGTTCACCATGATTTTCACTTGAATCCTAGTAACTTGAAGTACTACTGAAGTGAGGCCTGTGGCGCAAAGGAGTAGGGCAGTAGCCCCATATGCCAGAGGTGGTGGGTTCAAACCCAGCCCTGGCCAAAAAACCGCAAAAAAATTTTAAAAGTGAGCTGCCCTGAGCAAACCAAAACTTTTGGATAAGATCCAGCTATTGCACGTTAAACTTCGTACAACTTTCACGCATTTGTTTCTTACAGGAATTCACTGTAATAAAGTGAGGCCTTTGGGCCTGGCTGGGCCAATAAAGTACAGTCTGGCCACAAAGACATGAAATGTGAAAAAGCCAGAACTCATGTCCAAGTAGATATTTTTGAAGTCATTCAGATGGACGTATATTTTTCTCCCAACATTCAGGAAATCAATTTAGAGATCTTGGTCAAAAATGTTTCATTTTAATAGCTGATACAAAATTTCCATTAAATTTTTTACCTACTTTGATTACTTGTCCACTAGACTTGGCTCCAAATGATTTGTTCCTGTTTCAAAGTATCAGACCCACCCACAAAGGAAGATGTGCTGCCACTAAGGATGTTAAGAGTTTCAGCTTCTGAAGAGGATTCCCGTGGTGAGCAGTGAGGCTGGAAAAAGTAGGTAGCTCCGCAAGGGAACTACTTTGACGGAAACGATTCATTTGGACGTAAAAGCACTGGGTATGCTACTTAAATCCGTTACAGTTCTAACTAAAAACTACCAAACTCACATGACCTAACATAAATTAGCAACTTCAAAAGCCGGTAGATCATTATTTCTACATGATTTCTTAAAACATTCTTGAGTTCTAAGTTGATTTCTGAGTAACTGCCTGTTTCACAAGATAGGCTGGAAGGAAGGCAAGGGCAAGTGTTAACCAGTTAATCTTGAATTCCTCGTAGCATCTAAATGATCGATCTGTCTTATCTTTGCTTGGAAATAGTTCTGCGAATGAGAGTAGTTTGTGAAGGTGGCAATGGTGGAGGATATGTATGTGTGGGATTTGTATCTGAAAGGTGTTTTTAGAGGTGGCTTTGCAGACTAAGAAGTGGATGTCCTTTAGTGTTATTCTTTTCTTGTGCTGTTACTGAAGTGATTTTCTAGTTTCTTGTGAAAGGAGGTTAACCAGTGCTGCTGCTCTACCACTTCTTAAAAATTATTTTTAAAAAATAGTACCTGTTCAAAGTTAGACAATTTCTATTTTATTTTTTTATGAGAGTCTTACTTTGTCACCCTCTGTAGAGTGCCATGGTGTCACAGATCATAGCAATCTCAAGCTCTTGGGCTCAAGTGATTCTCTGTCTCCACTTCCTTAGTAGCAGGCCGCACCTGTGGCTCAGTGGGTAGGGTGCCGGCCCCATGTACCAAGGGTGGCGGGTTCAAACTTGGCCCTAGCTAAACTGCAACAAAAAAATAGCTGGGCATTGTGGCAGGCGGGGGGCTGAGGCAAGAGGATCTTCTAAGCCCAAGAGCTGGAGGTAGCTGTGAGCTGTGACATGACAGCACTCTACCAAGGGCAACAAAGTGACACTCTGTCGCTTAAAAAAAACAAACAAAACTTCCCTAGTAGCTGGGACTACAGGTGCCTGTCATAATGCCTGGCTATTTTGAGAGACGGGGTCTTGCTCTTTGCTCAGCCTAGTCTCCAGCCCATGAGCTCAGGTGATCCAACCACCTCAGCCTCCCAGAGTGTTAGGATTACAGACATGAGCCACCATACCCAGCAAGGTTAGGCAATTTCTAACAAAGGAGTAGTATACCAATCTCAGCTCCCAAAATAGTGATCAGCTGTGGTGAGCCAACTTTGTTTAATCTGTTTTCCACCAATTCACCACTCCTCCTCCCACCCTTATTTGGAAGAAAATCCCACACAATGATTCATTCCCAAGTGTTTCAGTACAAAAGGTAAAAGGACTTTAAAACAGTGTCTTCATTCTATGAAAGTTAATAGCAATGCAGCACTACCCTGGCAGGATCCAGATTTCCCTGTTACCCCTAATAACTGCTTTTACAATTAGTTTGTTCAAAGTCCATACGTGATGCGCTGGCTTTAATTGGGTTTCTCCATATTTTTTATTGTGTTCCTTTGAAACAATTGGGTAATGTCCTGAGGAATTTTCCATGTTCTAGGTTTGTTCCTTATAACCTGTGTTGTCACTAAACACAGTTTCCTGTCCTCTGTTTTGTAAACTGGTGGATCTTGAGGCTTGATCAGTTTCAAGTTTAATTTTCTACTCATCTGAAATTTAGAAGTCTGGGGACCTAGAATGTATTCTTCTAGAACTGGCACCAGACTGCTGCCTCATTCCCCAGCTAACTCCAGGTTCCCAGTTCTTAATCCATTGATGCTTGGACCCAGCAGCCCTAGGCATTCATTCCCCTCTGTGTTTTCTGTCTTCCATGTTTATTGTCCCACTACAGCCATGGAAACACATTGTTTAATATTGATGATCTTTTAAAAAAAAAAAAATGAAATCCTGGTTTGTTTGTTTGGGTTTTTTTTTTTGAGACAGTCTCACTTTGTTGCCCTTGGTAGCATGCCATGGAGTCACAGCTCATATGAGCTACACAGCAACATCATAGCTCACAGCAACCTCAAACTCTAAAGCAATTCTCTTGCCTCAGCCTCTGGAGTATCTGGGACTACAGGCGCCCATCACAACACCCAGCTATTTTTAGAGACGATATCTCTACCTCAGGCTGGTCTCGAATTCGTGAGCTCAGACAATCTACCCCTCTCAGCCTCCCAGAGTGCTAGGATTACAGGAGTGAGCCACTGTGCCTGGCCAAAACCCTAGTTCTTTTTTTTTTTTTTTTTTGGAGACAGAGCCTCAAGCTGTCCCCCTGGGTAGAGTGCCGTGGCATCACAGCTCACAGCAACCTCCAACTCCTGGGCTCAAGCAAGTCTCCTGCCTCAGCCTCCCAAGTAGCTGGGACCACAGGCGCCTGCCACAATGCCCGGCTATTTTTTTGTTGTAGCCGTTGTTGTTTGGCAGGTCCGGGCTGGGGATTCAAACCCGCCACCTTAGGTGTAGGTGCCCGGCACCTTAGCCGGTTGAGCTATAGGCGCCAAGCCCAAAACCCTAGTTCTTAAAAGTCTTTTCCTGGTGTGGACTATTATGTTTGTCCTTTACAATTGGTGTCTTTAAACCTAAAAGACTAGTGAAATTCCTAACCATCTTCATGTTTTAAAGTGAACATAAAAAATGACTACTTCTCAATGGTGACAGTTCTTACTTTCAATAGCTTTAAATTTTGTCATTGTTATGATCAGTTATTAACCCTGTTAACAGTCTGCAGCAGAAGTCTTTCCTTAAAGCTTTAGTTTTCATGAAAGTTTCCCAAAACAAGACAACTCCAGGCTCGGCGCCCATATTACAGTAGTTAAAGCGCCAGCCACATACACTGAGGTGGGCAGGTTCGAACCCAGCCCAGGTCTGCTAATCAATGACAACTGCAACCAAAAAATAGTCAGGCATTGGTGGTGGGCGCCTGTAGTCCCAGCTACTTGGGAGGCTGAGGCAAGAGAAGAGCTTTTAAGCCCAAGAGTTTGAGATTGTTGTGAGCTGTGAGGCCATGCCACTCTACCCAGGGCAACAGAGCGAGACTGTCTCAAAAGAAAAGGTTTTTTCTTTTTTTCCAATACCAGATTTTAAAACATGAAGTCAAAAGTATAAATATTGAGAGGTCTTCGGTTAGCTGGAGAGTTGGAGAATGTGCCTGACTGAGGTTTGATAAAAATACTACTTCCCCCATGTGAAACGGAAGGGAACAACATTCATCGTTTGGGCTGGGAACCCTCATAATGGCTTCCTTCTCAGGCTGGCGGCTACAGCCCGACTTTGTAGCCACTTGGACTTCGTAACCATTTGAAGATTTCCGTCTATGAGATAGAACATAGACTTCAGTGTGAGCTCTGCATTCAAGTCATCCCTCCGCTAGTGACGTGGCAAGGGACTTTACCTGTTGTCTGCAAACTGGCCCTTACTGCATGGCATCTTGTATTGTGATGGGAAGTAGGAGGGCTTCTGTCTTTATCACTGTGAGCGGAAGAGTTTGTAGTCAAGCACCCACTCAGAAAAGTTTGCCTTCTATAATACTTATGACATACCGAGTTCCACAGACTGCTGTTTCAGAGTGCTACTTCAGTGAAATCTAACTCCAAACGTTACAAGATTTTCATAAAGCATGGACAACACTACTTGGCTCTGGTTCCAGGTCTTCTCTTGATGCGTCTACAGCTTCTGCTCTCCATAATTCTAAGCCAATTCTAAGTACAGAGAAAATCCCTACCTGCCCATTCTCTTATTTCTTATTTTTATTTATTTATTTGTGAGACAGAGTCTCACTTTGTCACCCTTAGTAGAGTGCTATGGCGTCACAGCAACCTCCAGCTCTTGGGCTTAGGACATTCTCTTGCCTCAGCCTCTTGAGTAGCTGGGACTACAGGTACCCATCGCAATGCCTGGCTATTTTTTTGTTGCAGTTTGGCCAGGGCCAGGTTTCGAACCCACCACCCTCAGTATATGGGGCCGGCCCCCTACTCACTGAGCCACAGGTGCCGCCCCCACTCTCTTTTTCATCAAACTGTCCTGTATCAGCTACCACCTTTCTGGTGTGGGTAGTACCATTTGTCTATACTCCTATGCCATAACTTTTCTTCAGCCTGATAAAATAATCTATTTAAAATGTCAGTCTCACTGCTTGAATGCATGAAGCCTCTGTTGGTTTCCTGATTCATTTGGGGGACAATGTGAACCCCTTGCCAGCCTCTTGTTCTGTGTCACATATTCATGAGCCTTTGCATTTCCTGTCCTTGCTGGGGATGCTCTTGTCCCAGGTCTTCTGTGACAGTCTTCATTATTTAGTCTCAGCTCTAAAGCCAGCTCCCCAGTGGGGGCTGCTTTCCCCACCTTTCTAAAACAAGCCCCTCTAAACATCCCTAGCACTCTTCTACCCTTTAACCTACACTAATTTTTTTATGCTTACCACTAACTGAAATTATTTTACTTTATCATTGACTTTTACTGTAAGCTTCAGGAAGGGATGTGTTTTATTAGTGTATCACACATTTATTAAATATGCCCTTCGTGGCTCAGCGCCCATCACTCAGTGGTTAGGGCACTGGGGATATACACCAAGGCAAGTGGGTTTGAACCTGACCCAGGCCTGCTCAACAACAACTGCAACAAAAAAAAAAAAGCTGGATGTTGTAGCAGGCGCTTGTAGTCCCAACCACTTGGGAGGCTGAAGCAAGAGAATCACTTAAGCCCAAGAGTTAGACGTTGCTGCGGGCTGTGACGCCACAGCACTCTACTGAGGGCAACATAGTGAGACTCTTATCTCAAAAAACAAAAATGCCCTTCGGTTCATCTTACAACAGTGGCCCGTATTAAGGCATGCGATAAATATTACTTGAGGAGTGAATGGATTTCATACACTGCCAATTCTCTGCTTCATTCATTCATGCTGGTTTCTCGTTAGAATTTGAGTGCATGTTCTTTATCCAACTGCTCTGCTGTGAATGTCTATATTTCCTTTACAAAGATAAGATTAGGTTCCTGGAACTCACAGTCTACACGGAGCAGAGAGATGTAAACAACAGCCCAGGCAGGGGCAGCAAACTGGTGGGCTCTGGGCCAAACCCTGGCGTGCACGCAAAGTTTATTTAGTTTATAAAATGTTTTGCTTGTTTTAAATGAACTGGCTGCTATCATTTTTAATTGGAAACATTTACTTTAAACACCTAGACTTCCAGCTGCTTAAAAAAAAATTAGAATACACAAATGAGATCTACAATCCCTCAAGGCAGCAACTGAGTGGCTCCAGGCTGACCTCTGGCGGGGTGTGCATGGTCTGGTATATAAGGTCCCTCCACTCCCTGTCAATTGTGACTCTGAAGCCAGCTGTCAGTTTGCGTTTATCAGTGTGCAGACATCTGTATTTTCTTTTTTTTTTTTTTTTTGAGACAGAGTCTCACTTTGTCACTCTCAGTAGAATGCTGTGGCATTTTAACTCACAACCTCAAACTCCTGGGCTGAAGTGATCTTTTTGTCTCAGCTGCCTGCCACACCTGGCTATTTTTAGAGATGGGATCTCACTCTTGCTCAGGCTGGTCTCAAACTCCCAAGCTCAATCTACCCACCTTGGCCTCCCAGAGTGCTAGGATGACAGGCGTGAGCTGCCGCACCCGACCTATACTTTCCTGATTCCTGCCCCCGTGCTCATTAACGTCACAGGTCTGGCTTTTGAGCAACACGCCATGGGCTCAATAACGCTTCTCTCCTCCCCTTAGCTGTGTAACCTTGCATGTGCTATTTAACCTCACCAAGTTTCCATTTTTTCCATCTGTAAAGAGTTAGTAATTGGGCCCACTATACACACTTGTTTTGATGGTTAAAGGAAATAGTGTATTCCAAGCACTTACTGCAGTGTTAGGCTTATAGTAAATGTTCAGTAAATATTAGCATCACCAGAGAGCCAGTGTTTTAGGCAAGTAAGTGACTATTAGTTTCCTAGGGCCAAGTCACACAAACTTAGTGGCTTAAAATCACAAATAATTGTACTCTCACATTCTTGGAGTCTAGCAGTCTGGAATCCAGGGGACAGCAGAGCCACATTCTTTCTGAAGGCTGTAAGGAAGAACCCTTCCTTGCTTCTTACTAGCTGCGGCTGGTTCCCAGCACCTTGGCATTCTCTGGCTCATAGCTGCGTCACTCTGCCTTCATCTTCACATGGCCTTTTGCTCCATATATTCACGTCTTCTCTTTAAGTACACTGGGGCCCATCCTAACCCAGTGTGTCCTTATCTTAATGAGGTACATCTACAAAGACCCTATTTCCAAATAAGGTCATGTTCTGAGGTTCTTAGGCGGACATGAATATTTTGGGAGGAGGACAGTATTCCAACTTAAGTAAACCTTTTTTTTTGAGAAAGAGTCTCGGCTCGGCGCGCCTGTGGCTCAACCGGCTAAGGTGCCAGCCACGTACACCCAAGGTGGCGGGTTCAAATCCCCAGCCCGGACCCGCCAAACAACAATGACGGCTGCAACCAAAAAATAGCCGGGCGTTGTGGTGGGCGCCTGTGGTCCCAGCTACTTGGGAGGCAGAGGCAAGAGACTCGCTTGAGCCCAGG
>CAUYTI010154382.1:0-41481 GCA_963575145.1 Galago senegalensis
AGGTGATTCTCCCGCCTCAGCCTCCTGAGTAGCCGGGACCACAGGATCCCACCACAACGCCCAGCTATTCTTTTTGTTGCAGTTTGGCCGGCGAACCCACCACCCTTGGCACATGGGGCCAGTGCCCCACCCACTGAGCCACAGGCGCCACCCTGGTTTTTGTTGTTGTTTTGTTTGTCTGTTTGTTTGAGACAGAGTCTCACTACGTTGCCCTTAGTAGAGTGCCATGGCGTCAGAGCTCACAGCAACCTCAAACTCCTCCTGGGCTTAAGTGATTCTCTCTCCTCAGCCTCACAAATAGCTGGGACTATAGGCACCCACCACAAAGCCTGGCTATTTTTTTTGTTGCAGTTGTCATTGTTGTTTAGCTGGCCTGGGCTGGGTTTGAACCCGCCAGCCTCGGTGCATGTGGCTGGCACCATAACCACCATGCTCGGGGTGCTGAGCCGTCATACATTTCTTGTGGCAGAAGTGGCTACAGGCCCTGAGATGGGCCGTGACATTCCTATAGATGCTTTTGTTGGTGGTCACTTTTACTTACACCGGGCATGTCTCCAGCACCAGCATTGATCCACAAACACAGACACTCCAAAACATCCAATTTTCATTCATTTCACAGATGCCCACATTTCAGCCCTGGATTCCAGTTTAACTCACTTCATGTAAACTCTGAACAGTATCTCGCTAATACCCTTTATCAATCCAGGTACTTCTACTGCACAAAAGCTTTATTGTTGAGGACCTCTAGCTCTCCATAAGTGACGTGCTGCTTCGAAAGATGGACTCACAATATTTGCAGCACTTCCCAGATGTCCTCCTCAGGAAAACATGGGGTCTTTCCTAATGTCACACTCAGGATAGTCACCTGGAGCACTGTCCTTATCTTAACCTGGCCTCCTTTCCCCACCAAGTGAGGCATCTATTCAATCATTCAGGGTGGTGTGCTACATAGGGTCATGTTCCCTCACTGAGCACCCCAAGATATTCTACATATTCTCATAGACACCTCTGAGGATTACAAGAAACAAGTTGTTGAGGGTTTGAGTATGTACCTAGGCCTGTCTGCCCTTTTGATCATCACCTTCATTTGGTCCTCAACCAGAAAAGATCTCAACTCAGCTACCTTCTTGTTCATAGAGTGCAGGGGGGGTGCACTCCAGGCAAAGCTAAGCCTGGGATATGTGGAGCCCTCGCTGGGGTTATAGGGTTCTCTTTGGGCTTACTGTGAATAAGTGAGTAGTTGATAAGTGAGGGTGCTTAGAGCCACCTGGTGAGTATTCAGTACTTTCTCTCTGATGCTCTGGGAACTCTGTCTGGCTTCAGATGCAATGGGCCAGTGCTGAAAGGAATGTTCCAGGAGTACACATCTGGGACAACTAGGGGACTAATCAGAGCCTCTCATGCTCAAGCACCGTACCCTCCATATAGTAAGTACTAACAAGGAGCCCTCAGCCCTGGACATAGCCCAGGCCTGCCCAGGAATTTTAACTGCACCATTCACATTATCCCTGACCAGGTTTTTCCCCTCTTCCCTCAACACTGTCCCAGCCCTCCAGGCCTAGACCTATATCTGCATACTACCCACCAGCCACTGATTCTCTCTCTCTCTCTCTCTCTCTCTCTCTCTCTCTCTCTCTCACACACACACACACACACACACACACACACACACACGACAAAGACACACAGCACCCCAACAATCGCTTAAGCAGAATACTTCTGCTTTTTCTCTGGATGCTCACAGTCATCACTCACCTCAGGCTCTTCTTGCTTTGGCCACCCATTTGTACCTGCTCAGCTCCCAGTGCACAAGCCCTTGCTGCCAGCCCTGGTCCCTACTGATTGCTTCTCCACATGTGTCAGTCCTCCCTTAGCCTAGGTTAGGTATTATGTCTTTATGTGTTCCTGACCAAGCCCCCTTTTTTCTCCAGGTCCCAGCTTCATCTAAGAAGAAGCTGGACAATTGGCTCCAAATTGTCTGAGTTTTCTAGCACTGAGCCCCAGGCTGGGCAGGAGAGGAGAAGGAGTATTTCAATAGCTTTGTATTCCATCACAGCTAGCAGGAACTCTGAACCAAGCCTAAATACACCCTGAAGCATCCTAGAGTGCAGGACCTTGAGAGGGAAGGCATGACTATTTCCTCATTAATATCCACGTGCTCTTGCTTTGATGGAGAGTCTTGGCCATGGTTTTTTTTTTTTCCCCTTCTATAAGCCTTTGTTTCCGCTGATGTAAAGTGTGATTTTTATTCCCAGCCCAGGAACCTGGAAGTGGTTGGGGGAGTGGTGCTGGCTACATTCTTCTAAGTTCCGAAATGGACCAGAGGAACCTGAAATAGGTCACAACACAGAGGCCGTGATAGACACTTGGTCCACCAACAGGGCAAGGTGCGAGGCATGAGGCTGTTCCCTGAGTAGACAGACCTGAAGCAGAAGAACTCAAAGTTTCTGTCAGGCAAAACTGTTCTTATCTCAGGCTTACATAGTGTGGCTGTTCTTTTCTTGAACCAACGCACAGAAGGGAAATAAGCTGCAAAGGGGAGAGGGGTTCCCATTAGAAATATGGAGACACTTTGAGAGTCTGAAAGATCCTTCAGGTCTATGAGGTGATAGTGGAGTTTGTGAAGGAGAAGGTCAGATTATTGGTCTGACCCAAAGGAGTGATGGTGGGTTTTCCGACCAGAATGACAGCTGAGGGGACTCCATGGGGACCACCAACAAATCTCAACATGACTGTATTCTTGCAACATTTGGGAGGAGAGTTAGAGACGAGTTACAGTCTGAGTCCCAAGTGGCGCCCTCAGTCTTGCAGGGATGGTGGCTCTAGTTTCTAAGTCTGTCCAGGGAGAGCAGATTCTTGAGGACTCACTCCTACAAGAGGCCGACCCAAATGGGGACTGAGCTTCCCTGACTCCAGTGTGAAAATCAGTCTCCAGGCCTCCCCTCCCAAGGACGCTTCAGAGCAGGGACTCCTAGGTGCTTGGACATCAGGAAGAGAACTTCACAGACTCTTGAGTGAGGCTTCTCTGGGGGACCTACTTAGTCTGGGCCAGCCTCCCATCTAGGTGCTGGGGATATAGCATGGTGAGCAAGAACAGAATCCGCCCCTGCCCTCATGGATAGGTCACATTCTACTGTCTCTGCAAGGCAGTACTAGATATACTCCTAGTTGTTCTCACTTCCCAATAGGCCCCTCTGTCTGTACACCCCAGGGAGTAGCACCATCGTGTCTGCAGAGAGGCAGAGGGAAAATACCACTGCCTTTATGGTCCTACATATCCGGGCCAGGATTCCATGTTAGAATTCTGGGGCAACTCACCTCTCTGAGCCTCAGTTGCCTAAACTGTATAGTTGGGTTAAATAACTGATCTCAGAGAACTGTTGTGAGAATTAAATAAAACACCAAGAACATACACCTGAATTAAAGAACCTACCATTTATTTTAAACAAAGAAAAGGGAGAGAAGGGGCAAAAACATGCATATTACGGGGAAATGAACCATGCCAGTATATGTACCCCCTGGAAACTAAAGTGAGAAATACTAACTACTTACTCCATTCATCCGTTACGAGACAGCGCTAGAGGGACATTATTGACCCACACACTAATTCAGCCAGGTGGGCCGCATTCCTCCCAATCCCCATCCTCTGGATTCTACAATGCTATGTAGACAGGGTCTCACTTTAGCTTAGGCTGGTCTTGAACACCTGAGCTCAATAGAATATGTTCTATTCTGTATGAATTTGGCTACTCCGTGCAATTCTACAATATTTGTCCTTTCTTGCTTGACTGGCTCATTTTACTTAACATAATGTCTTCAAGATTGATCTTTATTGCAGCATGTGTTAAGATCTTACCCCTCTTTAAGGCTGAATAGTTAACATTCCATTGAATGTATTTGTTTGTCCACTCATTTGTCAGTGGACATTCAAGTTGCTCCACCTTTGGGCTGCTGTGAATAACACTGCCTTGGATATGGCTGTACAATTATCTGCTTGATCCCTGCTTTCAAGTCTCTGGGGTATACATACCCAACTGTACAGGGACTGCTATAGTGTCATCCACAGTGGCTGCACCTTGTTACTTATGTTCCCACTGGCAAAGCACAAAGGTTCCCACTTCTCTACACTGTCACCAACATGTGTCATTTTCTGTTTTTCTTTCTGGCCTGGGTTTCAGAGTTGTGATAATTATCATTAAAATTGTTGGGAAATAGTATCCATTGTAATTTTCATTTACTTTTTCCTAATGAACAGTGATGCTGAGCATCGTTGCATGTGCTTCTTGGACATCTGTATAGCTTTCTTAGAAAAATGTCTATTCAAGTCCTCTGTCCATTTTTGAATTGGGTTGTTTACCTTTTTGTTGTTGGGTTGTAAGAGGTCTTTGCATATTCTGGACATCAATCTCTTATCATATATATTATTTATCATGTTTTATTATTTAGTATGTTTTCCCATTCTGTGGGTTGTCTTTTCACTCCATTGATAGTGTTGTTTGAGGGACAGAAGTGAAAATATTTTTATTTTACTTTAAGGATTGAGAATACTTTCCTACATATAGAAATCTAAGCTAGTTGTTCTGGGGCTGGGCATGGTGGTTCACGCCTGTAATCCTAACACTCTGGGAGGCTGAGGTGGGAAAATCCCTTGAGCTCAGGTGTTCGACACCAGCCTAAGCTAAAGCGAGACCCTGTCTCTACTAAAAATAGAGAAAACTAGCCAGATATAGTGGTGGGTGCTGTAGTCCCAGCTACTCAGCAGGCTGAGGCAGGAGGATCGCCTGAACCCAGGATTTTAAAGTTGCTGTTAGGCTGACGCCACCACCGCACTCTAACCTGGGCGATAGAGTGAGACTCTCTCTCCAAAAATAAATGGATAGATAGATAGATAGATAGATAGATAGATAGACAGATAGATAGATAGATTAATAAGCAATTAGGCTAGCAGTTCCTTTAAGCCTTTGGATGCTATTTTTCCTTTTTTTCTTTTTCTTTTTTTGTTTCTATAGATTCTATTGAGAAGTTTCCTATAGGTCTGATTGTTACTTCTTTGAAGGCCATGTGCTTTTTTTCTTGGTTGCTTTTAAGATTTCACTTTGCCTCTGATATTCTGTGGTCCTATGATGATATGCCTAGAGATGATTTTCTTATCCTGCCAGAGTTCAAAGGACTTCTTAAATTTGTGACTTGATGCCTTTGATCGGTTTGGGAAAATTCTCCTCCACTATAATTTCCAATATTGCTTCTCTCTCTCCTCCCCTTACTTGAATCCTCTACTCTCTCTTCTCTATATTCCTTTCCTTTGTGCCTCCACACTTCATTACAGATATTTTATTTTGCCTATTGTTAATTTCACTCTTTTGTTTTCTTCTAGTCTACAGAATTGTGAGAGCTCATTTTATGTATCAACCTGGCCAGATCACTGGCTGCTCAGATATCTGGTAAAACATTATTTTGGGGTGTCTGTGAGGGTGTTTCCAGAAGAGATTAGTCTTTGAACCAGTTGAATGAGTAAAGCACAGTGCCCTCTCCAATGTGGAAGAGCATTATCCATCTCTTGAGAACATGAAAAAAAAAAAAAAAGCCCAGGTAGAGAAAGGTTGGATTTGCCTAGTCTCTGTCTGATGGTGTGAGCTGGAATATGTATCTTCTCCTGCCCTCTGTGCTCCTCGTTTTCAGGCCTTCAGACTCTGACTGGAATCTATATCACTGACACTGGAGCTCTGAGGCTTTTGATCTACACCCCATCCTTCCTAAGACTACAGCTCTCAGAGGGTAGATCATAAGACTTCTCACCCCCACCCTAATCACATGAGTCAATACCTTATAATGAATGTCCTGTCTGTCTATCTATTTATCTAATCTATCTATCTGTCCATCCATCCATCTACTGTTGGTTGATTTTCTGTAGAACTCTGATATGAGAATGTATAGTTGTTTCCTTTGGATTATACATTCTAATCTACTGTTCAACCTATCTTTTGACTTACTAATTTTTGTCATTCAATTCTTTTGGTTCCAAGATTTATGAAGCTTGTTCTTTTTCAAATTTCTCCCATCACTTAACAAATTTGTTTTTTGTCAATATTGTCATTCTCACCTTTTATGTCCTTGGGATAGTGAGTTTAAATGTGTGTGTGTGTGTGTGTGTGTGTCCGCCTGTTCATCTATAGGTGTTACATGTATTATACATACATCCACAAAATCCAATTCCTGGAGCCTTTGTTGGTTTGTGGTCCATCATTATTTCTCTTTCTCGTTGATTTCTCACCTGTTCATAAATCTCTCCAAATGTACATTGGGTATTTTACTTGGCAAATCACTTGTAAATATCATTCAAAGTTGTGGTTATTTTTATATTCTCCCAGGGAAAACTTCAGGTGCCACTTCCTGGAAACTTAGGGCATTAGCATCCCCACAATAGCCTTAATCTGAGATCACATATTAAGACTTTATGGACTTTTGGGAATCCATGGTGCTTACCCACACTCCTTGAATGGACTGTTACTTCCTGTTCACTGTGACACTGAGAGTAGAGGACCATTACCTTTGGTAGTCTCTGGACTTTTATTCTGCCATACTAGCCTCCAGAGGCTAGGAAGAACTGTTTGGCATTCATCTTTCTCTTCCCAAAATACCAGGCTGATATCTGTCTGTTTCAATCTCTCCGTGATGTTGGCCAGGTAATTTTTCACTACCTGGCCAGCAATTTGAGAAATTCTGGTATCTTCATGTGTACGTATTTCCTATGTTGTCTCAGTGGGAAGGATAATCTGAATTACATATAATCCACCACTGATAGAGGAAGAAGTCCAATTCAGTATATATTTTTATTGTTTTGTTGACCTTATTTCACGACTCCCAAAGTTGAGGAGTGAATTAAGCAGAATCCTGCATTTGTAGCACATTGTCACCTTTGATCTTTGCAAGGTCCCTATTTTATTTTAGTCATTCATTGGTTCCCTTTTATTCACATTACCATTCTCCTCTGACAAATGTGTAACAGTCTCAGGAGTTCCATGTCTACTGTTTTGTTTGTATGTGTTCTTGCAAAATGGGCATCACTTTGTGAAATGTGTGTATTTTAACCCACACAGTGTAGTGTTACACATATTATGTTTATTACTCTTTGTTTCCGTTAGATATTAAAGTTATCAATTTTTAAATGCCCTTAACATTTGCAAAAAATGTGAATTTGTCTTTCTCAGTTTGAAAAATCCAGGGTTTGCGGGCAGAGTGACTAAAATTCATAGCTATAAACATATCGAAATCAATTCAGTAACTGTGACACAAATACCATACCAGTATATGATGCTATTCATAAAGTACAGTGGACTTTGAAAGTCTCTGTACTATCCTTTAACTCTGATGATTAATGGGATTGAGCATCTTTTTCTGTATTTCCTGGCCATTTGCATATCATCTTTGGAGAGAAGTCCTTTTCCTATTTTTTAATCATGTTAGAATTATGTTGATTATGTTGTTGTTGACTTGTAGGAGTTTTTATATCTTCTGGATATTAATCCCTTATCAGACATGTGATTTGAAAGTATTTTCTCCCATTATGTAGGTTGCCATTTCATTCTGTTCATGTCCTTAGATGCACAAAAGTTTTGAAGTTTTATACAGCTCCTCCCGTTCGCCTACTTTTGCTTTTGTTGCCTGTACTTTTAGTGTTACATCCAAGAAATCATTGTCACGTCCAAAATCTTACAATTTACCCCTATGTCTTATACGTTTAGGACTTATGTTTAGGTCTTTAATCCATTTTAGGTAAAATTTTATATATGGTATAAGGTAAGGGTCCAACTTCATTCTTCTGCATGTGGATATCTGGTTTTACCAACACCACTCGTTGAAGAGATTGTCCTTTACCCATTAGGTGGGCTTGGAACCCTTGTCAAAGATCATTTGACCATATAGGTGAGGGTCTATTTCTGGGCTCTCTGTTTTACTCCTTTGGTCTATATGTCTGGCTTTATGCCTGTAGCAGACTGCTGTGATTATTATGACTTCGCAACAGCTGCAAAATCAGGGAGTGTGAGTCCTCCAAGTATGTGCTCATTTTTCAGAATTTTTTTTTGACTATTTTGGGTCCCTTGAGATTCCATAAGGTTTTGAGGATTAATTTTTGCTCTTTTGGCAGAAAAAAAAGAAAGGTGCCATTGGAACATTGATAGGAATTTCACCAAATTTGTGATTGTGAATTGCTTTTGGTGGTACAGACAGCCTAACCATATTAAGTCTTCCAGTCCATGGACACACGTTGTCTTCCCATTTGTTGTGCCTTCTTTAAATTTTTTCAGTAGTGGTTTGTGGTTTTCAGTGTACATGTCTTTCACCATTAGGTTTTTTACTATTTTATCATTTTAGGTACTTGGGTTTTTTACTATTTTATCATTTTAATTTGTATAAATTAAGGGGTGCAAGGGCAATTTTGCTACATAGCTATACTGTGTACTAGTGAAGTCTGGGATTTTAGTGTTTCCATCACCTTAATAACATGTTTTACTTTTGATGCTACTGTATATGGAATTGTTATCACAATGTCATTTTTTGGATTGTTTGTTGTTAGTGTATGGAAATGCAGTTGATTTCTGTGTTTGATTCTGTAGCCTGGAACTTTGGCCAAATTTGATTTTTTTAGTTACCACTTTGTGGAATCTTTAGGGTTTTCTATACATGAGATCAAATCACTTGTGAACAGTGTTAATTTTACATCTTCCTTTCCAATTTGAACTATTCCCCCCACCTTGAGTAGAAGTGACAAGAATGGGTAACTTGCCTTTTCCCTAAATTTATAGGAAAAAAACATTCATTCTTTCACCATTGAATATATACATCACTTTTATTATGCCGAGGAAGTTTCCTTCTATTCTTTGTTTGTTGTATGTTTTTCATCGTGAAAATGTGTTGAATCTTGTCAAATGCCTTTTCTGCATCAATTGAGATGATCATGTGTTTTTTGTCCTACATTATGTTAATTTGGTATATTACATTGATTTTTTGGTATGTTGAACCATCCCTGTATTCCAGGAACATGGCTCCTTTGGTCATGGTGTATAATCCTTTTAAAATGATGTTGAATTCCATGTTCTAGTATTTCGTTGAGGATGTTTGTATTAGTACCCACCAGGACAATTACTCTGTAGTTTTCTTTTCTTATAGTGTCTTTGTCTGGCATAACACTGGCTTCAGAGAATTAACTTGGAAATTTTCCCTCCTTTTCAATGTTTAGGAAGAGTTTCAAAGGGAGTGGTGTTAATTCTTCTTTAAATGTTTGATGGAATTATCCAGTGAAGCCATTTACTCCTGGGCTTTTCTTTGGTGGAAGATCTTTGATTACTGACTTAAGCTCCCTAACTGGCCTCTTTAGATTTTCTTCTTCTTCATAATTTAGACTTGACAGGTTCAGTGTTTCTAATAATTTATCCATTTCTTCTGGGTTATCTAATTTGTTGGTATAAGGATGGCTGGTCTGCATAGTGAAATGATAGGGAAACAATTAACTCATCCTCTGTCAGTAAGGATTAAAATCATCAGTCTCCAACAGAAAAGAGAACTGCTAATCATCCTGTCAGAGGAAAAGCAGATGGACCAGTTTCACAACACCCTGTGGATTCAGCTGCAATTACATTTTTTTTCCTCTTTGTCCCCCACCCCTTAAAATCACCTAGCCACTTGACCTCAGGGTGAGCATTTTTCCTTTCTTTCATTGGGATGCCACACTATCTCTCTGCTCTCTTTCCCCAATCTCTTTCCCTCTCTCCTCCTAAATAGAGAAAATAAACTTTATACTTTTATATCCTAATCCTGGTCTAGAGAAATTCTTTTCTTCTCCTACATGGAGCACCCACTGAACTTTTGACTCTAACATTTGGTGGCCTGTACAGGAGGGAAACTGAGTCACATCTCTACCTTCCCATGAGGAGCTTGCTTCTTTGCTTCTGTCTTGAAACTGCTCCCTCTTCTACCACATAAGTCCTAGGACTTCATTCTCAGTGCCAGTTGGAAACTGGGTAAGTCTCTAGGGGTTCTGAAATAGTCACTTGACAATGAGTCAGCAGTTCTGTGGTTGAAACTCCAGTACTGGTCTGACGCTCTGGGAGTGGTGCATGGGCAGGGGAGTCGGGGGAGGGAGGGATGCCTTCTAGCCACCTTTTCTGGGACTTTGTTTGCCCCAACCCAGGGATGCCTGCCTTTGGAAAAGCTCCCCACTAAGTTTTGGTCTGGATTAGGCACAGGGATGTCCACTTGCTGGCCAGCATTTTATGTTTTGTGTCAGTCTGACTTAGAGTCAGGGATCCCTGATGTCTGATCAGTATCCGAAAGACTCGGGGTGGGGGTGCCCTTCTAAGACTCCTAGTAGGCAGATGCAGGAGTGTGCCTAAAGTCCTTCCCTTCTTCTTTCTCCTAGTTGCCATCATAGGCAACATTTGGTTGGAATTTTGGAACTCATTGGTCCCCTGTCTCTAATGTTTACACACACACACACACACACACACACACATTGGCCTGAGAATGAATCTCCTAACCATAATGCAATTCTGCATGTAACTACTTGACCTTTTATTGCCATTAACTGGTGAGGGTTCTGAAGTCCACTACTTTCTGGCTTTCTTTGAACTTGCTTGACTCTCTCATCTTCACTCTGCCTGCATCATGTTACTTCTTATTTCTCTCACTGCCTTCACTTTTGAGATGATGTTTCTCTTTCTGCTCCCCTATTCCCTCCTCCTCCTTCTCTACCTTCTGTTGCTCTAGCCTGCCTACACTTTTGTCCCACCTGTGCACTCGCTCTGGGGGATGTCAGGGTCACAAGACACTGTAAATCATTCTAAGTCAAGATGAAAAATCCAGGGCTTTTCTTTTCCCATGACTGTCTAAAGGCCTTTTGCCTCTTTACCAATCTAGATCCCATTACTTACTAGGAAGGGACAACCCATCTTAACAATGTAATTCATCTTCCAGTCAATGCCCAATATTTAGCTTTAACTCCAAAAAGTTGAAAAGAAGTCTCAAATGTCATATTTCTTCTAGGAAAAGGCCAATAGGAGAGAGAGAATGGGAAAAGTTAGGGTCCACAGTAAACCCTGAGAGCAGAAAAATGTTTCCCAAACAGTGACCTTCATTGTAAGTGAGACATTTTGGAGATAGGGAGGAGAATACCTTGAAGTCTCAGACAACAGGACATCAGGACTATGACCTTCTCTGAGAACTGCACCCGACTTTAATTGTCACCAGTTGGGTCGCTGGAGTGAGGAACACCCCCAGGAAAAGGAAGGACACAGGAAGAGCAAGTGATCTCTTCTTAAGATGGGCGATAGCATTCGTCTTCTGAATGTGGCAGGTCCTCCTAGGCTGGCTCCCTCCATACCCACAGATCTTAAGTGTGATGGACAGACCCTGACTTCAGAACAAGCTCAACATTGCCCCACCAGAATGGCCAAACCATAGCTAACTCAATCTCCCTCTAATAGTCAAGTAAGTTAATTTAGACACTGGCCACTTACTCTGCTCGTCCTGACATTTCAGGACCCCTATTTATCTCCCCTATCTCCATCATTCAAGTGGAAGACAAAATACAAAAAACCCTGTGTACTTCACAGCTTCTGTACACACTGGGAGATCAAGTCTTAACCCATCCCTCTCTAGTGCTTTCCAATCGCCTTACTAGAAAAGGTCTTCAAGTTAACAAAAGATTGTGTTCACTTTTAAG
The DNA here is from genome assembly GCA_963575145.1 of Galago senegalensis. Lineage (NCBI taxonomy): Eukaryota > Metazoa > Chordata > Mammalia > Primates > Galagidae > Galago > Galago senegalensis. The sequence continues at coordinate 11,720 of CAUYTI010154382.1, forward strand.
AAGAGACAGATTCAGTTTTTCTTCTTATAAGCTGAGTCTCCAGAGTGAAATTTGTTCCCTTATTCAAAGTACTAGTTATTTTTTTTCCATCCTTGTTCCTTAGCCCTTTAAATGTATAGTCATTGTGTTCCCCCTATCTTTCTCCTTTCTCCTCAATTTCCCCACCCCCACCTGGCCACTAACATTTACCTGCCAACAATAAAACTTCCTCCACAACTTCTTAAAGAAACTGTTAACACTTACAGCCTAGAGACTAAACTTGACTCAAGGCCTCCCAGGACAGACTGGACCCCCTTTGACCTTTAAAGGAATACCTTTAATTCTCACTGCTTTCACAACTACAGCTGAACTTCTGGGAAACTCCTCCTAGAGTCATCTCTCTGGACTCAAACCCGCAGACCTCCAGAACTTGCTTCTACCTGTGGCAAACTCCCTGGAAATCCATCCTGTCATGGACCCCAAACTCTGATTCACTGCACAGAAGATTCAAAACTGTGAACTTTAATGTGTTGTTCTATAAAAGACATCTTACTCTTCTTGTCGTCTTTCTTATACTTCTACGTAACTCACATACCAGATCTATTCCCCTGTTGCTCATGCTGGGAGAAGATTGTTGTTTCTTTTTTAACTAATTGGAGACAATACAAACTAGCCTTATGTTTCATGAACAAGAACTTTGGACAGCTTGGACTGGTGGGATTTAAGGTCCATGTGTGGCCATGATTCTCTTGGTTAACACGTTTCTTAGAGCCCCTAACAACTTTGCTTTTAGCTCTCATTTTTGGACCCTGTATGCTTCACTATCTGACAACATTCATACAAATCCAAATTCAGGCCCTGGCTATTTCTCTCCAGCGGAGCCTCCATCCTGCCTCTAGTCTGGCTGTGAAGACTGTCTGTTTTCAACCTCTTCCCCTCAATGACTCAAACGAAATCGTTCCATGAAAAAGAGATCTCAGCATCCATTTATGAGCTGGAAGAAGTTCCAGAAGATAAGACTTCCATCCATTTTTCCTGCTTCTGAGTTCATTTAAATAGAGATTTTATTTTCTTAACAACGAAAGAAAAGGGCGTGGGGAATGTGAGGATGGCCACTCTTTATACTGAAATAATAGAGAGAGAAATCATTAACTCACAGTTTGTGAGTGAAGGTTAAAATCAATCATGAGATCTCTCTGCACTTTCTCTTTCTCTTTTCACAAACTACTGAGGAGTCCATCAGACAAAACGGAACGGTAAATTTTCCTTACAAACTTATTGACTAAATCTGCCTTTTAGAATTTGTCCCTGTAGCCTCAGGGAATCCTGAGTCATCTCTGAACAAACAGTAGGGTGTGAGTTGAGCATCTATCTGGCCTCAGAAGCTGGCCAAAATGATATCTCAGGGCAGAATCAACAACAGAATCAGAAACTACTGTGAAAAGTCTGTCTCCTGCTCATACAGCTGCTAAGAAGATAGAAGGCAGCTGCTTATCATCCTGCTGAGGAAAAGCAGATGAACCAGTTTCACCACACCCTCTGAATTTGCCTGCAATTACCTTTTTTTCTTTTCCCCCCTTATATTCACCTACCCACTTGACTTCAGGAAGGGCATTCTTCCTTTCTTTGTTTGGGATGCCACACCATCTCCCTGTTGTCTTTTCTCTCTCTCTCTTCTCCTCTCTTTCTCCCTCTCCCCTTCTAAGAAGATAAAATGAACTATCCTTTTATAGCCTAATCATGGTCTGGAGAAATTCTGTTTTTGTCCTATGAGCACCCACTGAGCTTTCCATCCTAACAGTTGCCATGCCAATGTTGATACTATTCTCTTATAACCATTTTAATTCCTGTGGCATTGGTTGTAGCACCACACTTTTGTTTCTGATTTTAGTTACTTGTACCCAATGTCTCTTTTTCCTGTTAACATAGCTAGGGGATTGTTATTTTTGGCTGACCTTTTTAAAGAAAAAATATTCTTAGCTTCATTGGCTTTTTTCCTATTATGTTTCTATTCCATTATTCGCCTTTCTTGACTCTAATCTCTATTATTTCCTTCTGTTTGATAGCTTTCAATTTAATGTGTCTTTCTTTACCTAGTTTCTTGAGGTGGAAGGTTAATTCACTGGTTTGAAATGTTTCCCCTCTTTTAGTGTATGCTTTTATAGCTATGATCTTACCCCTTAGCACAGCTGTTGTTTCATTTCCTATGTTTTGCTATGTTATGTTTTCATTTTCATTCGTCTCAAAGTATTTTCTAACTTCCCTTGTGACATCTTCTTTGACCCATTGGTCGTATAAGATTGTGTTGCTAAATTTTCACATTTTTGTGAATTTTCACGCTTTCCCCATGTTATGCATTGCTAGATTTCTTTCACTGTGATTGGAAAAGTTACTTTGTGTGATTTAAAGCCTCATGAATGTGTTAAGACTTGTTTTGTTTCCCAGTATGTAGTTTTTCCTGGACAATGTTCCATGTGCACTTGAGAAAAAAAAATGTGTATTCTACTATCAGTGCTGAAGTGCTCTGTGTGTGTGTGTGATGACTAAATAAACATAAAATGCTGTTGCATGGCAAAAACGATGAAACAAAACACCATTGACAAAGTAAAAAGATTCATAATAAACAGTAAAAATATTTGCAACTTATATCAGAAGAAAAGAGTAAACGTCCAATACATCCCTAAGATACTAATAGCTCTTTTGAAAAGAGACTAAGGCCAGAGTCCCAATAGAAACTGGGCCAATAGTACTATTACTAATAGTACATAAGAAAAAGGAAAAACGGGAAAGTCTCTTTACCATATGAAAAAAGATGTGCAACCCTGCACATCTCAAGGGAAATGCAAGTTAAAATATGCACTAATATGTAATTTATCACCTATCTATCAGATGAGAAAATGTAAGAATATGTCAGCAGTACTAGTGAGATTCTGGGAAAACTTCCTCTCTCATATATTGATGGGAGAAAGACAAATGGCACATACATTCTAAAGAGGGACTTGACAGTAATGAGCAAGATAACTTGTTTTTGTGTTTGTTTGTTTTGTTTTGTTTTACCCTTGAAAGCAGTGTTGATATGCCCGGGACTCAATCCCAAAGATATAGTGATAAAAATTACTAAAGCCTGTGTCACAAGCCTGTTCATTGCAGCCGTATTTGTAACAGCAAGAACAGAAAGAACCAAGGTGTCTGTTAATAGAAGACGGATTGAGTGAAGAATGAGAGGTCCACTCTAGTACTCTCTAGCTATTGAAAAGAATGAGGGATGTCTCTACAGAGCTCTGTGGAGTGACCTCAGGATTTTTTTCAACTTTTAGTGATTTCTTTTATTCATGTGTCCTTTACTCATTTCACGACATGTATTACATTGTGGCCACCACATACATCCACTGAAATAACACGGTTCTCAACATGGGGAGCAGGTAGTGCTTTTAGTAACGTTTTAAAAAACACACACACGTGGCTTTACGAGATGCATTATGGTGTGGTCAGTACAACCATTCACTGAAATAACACTGCTCTCAACTTGGTGAGCAAGTAGCCTCAAGAACATAATTTTAGCTTAAAAGAAAGGCAAGGTGAAGAAGTTTGTGTAGCTTATGCAGCATTTATCTAAGCAGGAGGGAGGAGCACAATGAACATCCATCTCTCTAATGAGAGATACAGGTGCAATGGCTGGGTAACACCATGCCTTTAGCGTTTAAAAAATCTGTTGAATACATCCTTATATGGGCTTTTCTAGTTCTGACGTCCCTACTACTCACCTCTACTCAACTTTGGCTCCCTCCAAGAATGCACTTTCCCACATAAGCGGTTTTGAATATTTCTTTCTGTTTACAATTAGTCCCAGATCTTTCCATTTGTTACTGAAAAAATAGCACTTGCACACATACTTTAGGCTCTTCTTGGTCAGAAACCGGCAGTAGCAGCCCATTATGGCCCTGCAACATTAGTGGGAACTACTTTGGAAGAGAAGTCTTTCTGGGCAAGGGTTGAAAGCAGTGGAGTGCTGGAGCTCTCCCTCACTTGATCATGCGAGCTGACTATTAGATTTTTGGGATTTTCATGAGCCAGTTGTTAAATACAGCTACTATTAAAAACTACTAGTATAAACTAACAATGACATTCATTATATTGAAAACAGACACAATTTATGCTCAGAAGTCATCAATCCTTAACTAGTTTTCCACAGTTTTACTATTATCTATGTTCTTGTGGTTATTTACATTTATTGCACCTCTTTCCAACTCTGCATTCATTGATGTCAAGCTGGTATCTTGAAATCAGCAAATGTGACAGTCTGGGGGCATTTCTCCCAAGCTCCCTCCCCCCATCCCAAGAGCCCATTGTTAAACCTTTAGGTGCGCATTACTAATTGAAATGATCCACTCTACAGCTGCTCTGATGTGGTGGATAAGCTCAGATCTATCCAATGTTGTTTATTTAGCACATAAGAGTCAAGACCTAACTCACAGTGCTCGCTCGCTCTATATAGTGATGTTTTTAATCTGTGAACTGAGGCAGTACACAACAAAGGGAAGTACACAAAAAGGTCTGATATTTAATATTTACAAATATGTCCTAAGATGCCAAACATACATCATTATGAGACTTTTTTTTAAGTTACAGAACAGTGTGTGTGTGTGTGTGTGTGTGTGTGTGTGTGTGTGTAATATCCCTGCATGGAAATGGCAGTGGGTAACAGAAAACTGAAAGGGTGCAGGGAAAAGGGTCTCATTCTTTCCCCCAACATCCATCACTTTATTTCTTTTTACCTCCCTCTCTTCCAGTGCCACATCCTTTAACCAAAATATATTTCCTCTTGCACCCAACTTGGCTGTGGGACTGTGGTGTGTCTAGGACACAATCATATAGCAAGGTCTTACTCCTTTTCCAAGTACCACAGCTTCCATCCTCCAGGCATATGTGGACCGGTTCATCTGTTGCTGGGAGAGGAGGGTCTTTGGGATCATTTATTTAAGTACCAAACCAGGGAAGGAAGGAACCCATGGGATAAGGTTTCGGTCTTGCTCCACGTCCTGGGTGGCTTAGCATGTTTATTTCTCTTTGCCATCAGATTGAGAATATAAAAATCCTGACTTCTCAAGGCCTCAAAAAAGAAATGACAAGTTGTAGATGGATGTCATCATAATCAATCACCTTGGATAGAATAGAGGGAGGGAGGGAAGGAAGGAGGGAAGGAGAGAAGAGCATGGGAAAGAGTCCATATCCAGGCATATCCAATTGAACTTCCTCTCTGCCTACTGATGATCTCCAGTTCCTCCTTTGTTTAGAACATCAGAAGAGGACTGAGAAACCAGTGCAGGTAAGAAAGATCTGATCGATTTCTACCTTGGGTAAGGGAAAAAAAAAAAAGCCAGCTGACGCTTTGAATTTTGAACCTTTCCTTCAATGCTTTACAAAAAAATGAATTATTAGCTAATTCAGGGCCTGGTAAAGACAATGGAAGCACTTTTGCAAGTCACTTTTGCTCTTTGAGTGCTTTTCTTCATAGGTAAAATAGCAATGACAATGCTTAGCTTACAGAGTTGCTGGGAGGCCGTATGTGCTCAGTACAATGAGAACAGAATAAATCAAAGGTAGTGACTTTTCCTCATATTTCTTGGATCCTTCCAAAGTAAGTCTAACAAATTAAGTCTAATTCATTTCTCCTTTTTGATTCTTCTTGTCCTGACTGGCCTCAGTTTCTCCCACTGTGAAGTTCACATTGAACTAGAACAAACCTGGCATTCTATTCACCAAAGTCATCCTTCATTGGTGTTCGGTTTGGCCCACATACAAGGCTTAAAAAATAAACCTGAGTGAACGTTTACAAGTTGAGTAGTTTTACATAGAAATCTGGAATCCCATCTTCTCTTTAAAAACCAGTTGGCTTGGTTACCATGAGCCAACATTCCTGCATGGCAACAATTGAGCCAAGCACCAGCTGCCCCCTTAGGTAGAGCGTGCACTGTCACTTTGGCCAGAGCTCATCAGGCCTGCTCTACTCATGTACATGATCTGCTTGATCCTACAAGTACTACAGATTGTGGCCCTTTGGACAACTGAAAACAGTCCATGCCAGGCAGAGGGTAAGTACTTAATTGCTCAATGAATAAATATCCTACATTATTTCCTCTGCCATTTTCTTGTCTAGCCATGTTAAGAAATCCCAGCTACTGCCTGAGGTGAGTCTCACTTGGAAACATGAATTGAACAAGTCTGTTAGAGTCAGGGTAGCTTATAGACTTACTGTGTGATACTGAGGTAACAAACAACCCATATCTCACAGTGCCTTACAACAAGAAGGATTTATTTTTTGTTCACACGCACAAACCTAGAGACAAAGTGAAAACGTTCTTATGTTTCCACATACATGGATACGAACGTGGGTGCACAGGTATGTCTACAATCACAAGACAAATAAAAACTCTGGCATATGAACTCACACAGGACCCCTCCCCCCCCTTAGAGACTGTCCAACTTAGATTGCACAATCCTGCTATTACAGGAGACATAAAAAGGCCCCAGCATCCAAAGGAGTAAGGGATAGAGATACAAGAATATCCACCCTCAGCCAAGGAATTTCCCTATATAATAAAAAGGGTCTGAAAGCTTATAAAACACCTGAAGGCTTAAAAAAAAGATGTTAAGCATTTTGGACATTAACCATTTTGCACATTCAGAAACAGGATACCAAATAGGCAGTGCTATATTGAGGCCTCCTCCTCTGGGTTCCTAGCTCAAGAGGGAGACGCACCCCAGATGTCCAATAGGCAGCGAGACGGAGCTGGCTGGCCTGGGGCCCAGAGAGGGGCTGGAAGGCTGGAGTTCTTTATCTCCAGCAGGAGCTGTAGACAGAAAGGAAGGGGCCAGAGCCTGGTCACATCCATGTCCCCTCCCAGCTTTCCGCTATTTTGTGTGTCCCACCCAACCAGTGATTTGTCACCTGTACTGCTGCAGAGACCCCTTTCTCATTTCCCCACCTCCAGGCTTGCCTCCCCTAGTCAAGCCCAGGGTCTCTGAAAATGCTTCTACCTAGCTCAGAAGCATTCCCTGGCTCCTCACCACCCTCAGTTGTTGGTCTGTCCTCCCAAGCCTCGCCTGCCACACCTCTGTGATTCATACTCTCTAGCTTCATCCCCTTCTATTCCAGCTGTTCCTCCAGGGCTGTTTCTTCACTCACACACCGTGCTCCATCCACCATTATTGGTCCAAGAATGCCCAGCCTTCCCTCTCAGCCTCCCCAGGTGTTTATTCCCTCCTCAGCATTCCTCTATTCATCTATCGTTGCGATTTAAACAGAAAGCACAGCTTGCCAAGACATCCAGGCTCCACATCTAGACTGGAAGCTCCCTGGAGGCGGGGACCACACCTTCCAGACAAGACCCTTACCACCTCTGTATGTCTTCCCCAGACCTCAGCAGACTGCAGGAATCTGGGAAGAGGGCCCTTGGCTGGGAGTCAGGGGACCTGGTTTCTCCAGTTGAGATGCTGCATGCTCCAGGGCAGGCGTCCTCAAACTACGGCCCATGGGCCACATGCGGCCCACCCAGGACATTTATCCAGCCCGCCGGGTGTTTTTGCCGCCACTGCCTGTCCTGATTAGCAGCCAACTCATCTCAGGGCCTGCAGTCCCCCTGTTTCAAAAGTTTGAAGACCCCTGCTCTAGGCAGGGCAAGTCCCTTCCACTCTCGTGACCCCAGTTTCTTTGTTTCTTGACATCAGGACACTGGGCATTTACCGTTCAGCACAAAGCTTGATAAAGTGCATATTCACTGAACAGCCCTCAACTACCATTTCAAGTGTCAAACTGAGGAGCTTGGGTGCCTGGTCCCAAGGAGGTTCAACCCACCTACACTGATCTTCCAGTTGGAACCTGCTTACCACCATGCACCCTCCCCGCAACGCTGTTCCCAATTTTCCCCACTCTGTGTTCTCCTTCTAAGGAGCAGTTTACCTGGTGGACCACAGGGCTGATGCAGGGAGATAGTGTCACAAGGGGCCTGAGAAGAGTCCCTCAGAGTCAGCAGAGCCTCAGCAGCCTCCAGTTTCCGCTGCCACTCTGAGGAGGCAGAAACCCCAGACTGGTCTGAGGCTTTGGGGACCTGCAAAATAACAGGAATGAGAGAATGGGCACTAGAAACCATACCTCCTCCCAATGGGGCCAGTACCCCTCCATCCCCCAGTTCCCTCAAGGCCCCCACCGCCCAAGGCCTTTTACTCTTCCCATCCACTAAGCTCCACCCCTCCCAGGGTTCTTGACCCCACTACTTTCCCAGGACCTGTGGCTGCAGTAGAAGAGAGTCAAGGGTGGCACAGGGCTGGAGGATCAGAGTTGAGCATCTAGAAACAAGGAGAGGAGAGGCCAGCGGATTAAATCCTCCGGCAGACACATACTACCAGTAGACAGAAGGAGGGACAGGATTTTGCAATAACTAGATGTGGAAATCCCAATGCCTGCTGGACCATTAATCACTGTGGCTGGGAAACTCCCTTCTCCTGCTTGGCCTGTTTTCTTTCCCATACCTCTTTTTTTCCTATATCTTTCCCGAGATATATCTTTTCCTATTCCTGCCAGCATTTTCCTTCCAGGGCAGTGGTGAAGATTATGGGAAATCACAGATGTCTGTATTTCAATCTGCAAAGCACCTGGAGAGATGGGATTACTGTCCCTGTTCAAGGACTGGTTCTTGCTTCCATATTGCCCAATCCCCATGGGTCTTGAAGGACAAGCTCAGCTCAGCTCCAGAAAGCTTTTGCTAATGGCCTCTGGACTTTCCCCTGGGCCTCTGCGGCCCTCCACCATCATGGCCTCCACTTGTCAGCAGGACCTTCTATCCTATCTGTCTGTTTGATGTTCAGTAACAACCCTCATTTGTTAGAGGCCTACTATGTGGCAGGCCTGTGTTAGTCCTCTTTTCAATTCTAGAGGTATAGAATATCGCCCCCAGCACACTCACAAGGAAATGGAGGTTCAGACACATAACATCACTTGCCCAAAGCCTCACAAATAGGAAATGGCAAAGCTGGGAGAGCCCTTATCTTAGATGCCACTTCTCCTTCCCGTTTTCCTCTTCCTGTCTCCCATGGCACCAAGCACAAGATTGGGCACACAAGACACAACCTGTTCCGGTCCTCACTATACTCACGTGCTGGGCAGGGCAGGGGGCCCGTGGGGCTCCCCGGAAAGAGAAACCATCAGTTCCTGCTCCAAGGTCACAGGAGCACAGGGCAGAGACAACGGCTCTGGGGGCTTGTCGAGCAGCAGAGCCCCTTGGGAGCTCTCCTGCAGGGGGCAGAGAGCACAGGTTGGAGTCAGGTACCAGACCAGCCATCGAGGGAGGAGGTGTGGGCATGTTTGGGGATGAGGATAGGAGCCCAGAATGTCAGAGCTCTGAAGACCTTGAAGACCAGACAGTGTTGCCTTTCATTTTGCAACTGGGGAAACTGAGGCCCAGGGAGGGAAAGTGAGCCTTCCCAAAGTCGCAAGAAAAATTGGTGGTAGGGTTAGAGATGGAATCCACTGTGTCATCGAGAAACAGTGAAAGGGGTCTGGGCAGTGGCCGGGTGGGAACCTTCCCCCCGGCCATGGCCTCTCCTTACCTCCTTGGGGTTTGTGTGGATGTGGACCTCGGGCTGCAACACGTTGTTCTCCTTCCCAGCTGTGAAAGAAGAGGGCCAGCTTTGGTGAGCCTATCCTTCTCCCACCTCTCCCACCAACCCCACCCCACTTTATACCACCCCCAGTCTCAAGTCTCATCTCACCATAGACCTTTCTGATCCCTCCAGATCTTTCCTTCTAACAAACACTTGGTAGATAACATGGATGATGTTTTATACGTGGGGGAGCTAGAGTCCAGGGAGTAACTTGGCCTAGGCCACAAGTGAAATTCAGTGACAGGACTGGTGACAGAACTACTTATGTTTCCTTCACCCAAACACAGGCTCCCTCCCTGGCCAGAGGCACTCACTGAGAACTCCTGCTTCCAGGGCCAAATTCTTGACATGGATGTGAGCTTTGGGCCGGGCAGCCATACTCCTCAACAGTCAGTCCTTGAGCCAGGTGCCTCCTTAGCTGTGCCTGCTGCTCCCTCTTCAAGGCACTCACAGCCGGCTAGACCCTGCGGTGTTCCCTAAAGTGGGGGATTGCAGGTATGAGGGTAGTCATGCTTAGAGGAGGCATGACCCCTCCCTGTCTCACACACCGTACTCACAAGAAGAGGGCACAATTGTGACACTCGCAAGCCTGGAAGAGGCAGAAATGCTTATGGCCCCTGATTTGGGTAATGATGCCATGGTTGTGGCAGCGGTTACAGCGACCTATGGCTCTTCTGGGGCCAAGATCAATCCCCCTTGGGGCTCCAGTTTCACGCCCCAGGGTGCATTCAGAGTGAGAGGGGCAGCAGGCCACAGCAGGTATCTCTTTGGGTTCCATGGTTCTAGGGTCAGGAGCGGAGATCAGAATGGCCACATGAACCCCCTACCCCCAACATACCTCCTCTGCCCTTGGGAGATCTTATCTGAGGTGGCTGCATTCTTCTCTTGTGTCCCTCTCACTGCTGGAATCAGATTGCCCACTCCCTTCATCTCCCATGGCTTTCTCCAGCCTTCACCCCGACCTCCTTGCTCAAGTGGCCACCTTCCCAGGAAGCCCCACTCATGCATAGCCTCCTCCCAAGAAACTCTCAACATCGTGATTCCCAGAACCATTCAATTCAATCATTATTCTTCTTGCTTACCTCCACTCCACCATAGACCCCATTTTCCATCACACACATGCACTCCTATGCCCCCTTTAACAATTACTACAGTCCCTTCTTATGTATCATCGTGTACTCTGCCAAACCCAACTATTATTCCGGACATCCACCACTTCAGCAAATATCCTCCAAACCTCCTGCATTCATTTACTTCCCACACATGATTTTTTGATCCCTGCACTCAATTGTATCAGTTTCTTCCATGCCCTATATTCAGCTTTCCCCTCACATTCCACTCTGATTGTTTCTTGCACCCCACTCAACCTTAATTATCCTCTTGTTCCCTCTTTAAGCTGATTTCCCTCTTGTACCGCCATGAAATCGTATTATCCTCCTGGATCCCTGCCCCTCTTTCAATTACTATTTTCATTCATTCATTCCCTTGATTCTTCTTTCAGAAGATACTTCTGGAGCCCCCTGTGAAGTGCCAGGCTCGGATCTATCCAATAGGCAACTCCTCAGTGCAGTAATTTTTCTGTCAGACTGATGTACCCTCTATGCTTTCCACTTAGTTTTTAGTTTTATCTTCTGTGCATTCATATCCTGTACATCGTGTGTTATATTTGCCCCACGCATTCCCTCCACAGCCTCTCAACAATCCTCCACTCTCCTAGCCACAGTCCAAAAATTGTCCTTGAGTGCACCATCTCCCCTCCCCCCACCCACGCACCCAATGCCACGGCCCCTGAGTGTCTCCCTTCCTCAGGAAGCCAAATAATTCTCTCCCTTCCCCACTTCTGAATCAAAATCAGGCCCATGAGGCCTGCCCCAGTGGCCAGAGGCCGATTGCCCACGGGGCTGAGGCAATGGGCCCTCCCCAAAGGAGTTCCGTGCGGGGTAGGGGTGGAAAGGGACGTCAGGAGTGGGTGGGAGGGTACCCCGCCGAGGTGGAGGAGAGGGGAAAGTGAGCAGGAGAGGGGAGGAAATAAAAGGCATAGAAACGAGGACCATATTCCTGATTCCCCTCTGTGGTTACCTCAGCCTCCAGCAGGTCAGAATCAATCAGTTCAGACAAGCCGCTTGAGAGAAAACCCAGCTTCCTCTCCCTTTCCCGCCCATCTGACAAAGGCCAATGAGCTCCGGGGCTGCCTTCCTCCTCCCACTGCTGTGGTTAACGAGCAATGAACTTCGAGATCCCCTGTCCCTCATGCGCTATGGTCACGCCCCCTTTGCCTCCCTGTCCCCTCTCCTCTGTTCTCCTCACTCGGCTTGCCAGGAGCACTTGAAGTAAAGCTGAGCTTTACACTCCCCAAGGCTTTTCCCTCAGACTAGTGCCCCTTTGGACGTGAAATATTTTGGGTGCATGCATTTTTAACTCGTGTTCTTGCTAGTCTACAATTTACCTTTGAAAAATTCGGCGTGTGGTTTTAAGGTCATCCCTATTCCTATGCCACGGATTCTCAATTGGGGTGACTTTTCGCCCTTTAGGGACGTCTGCCAATGTCTGGAAACACGTTCGTTCATATTTGTGTGTCTGCATTTCCAACCTCTCTGTTAGAGTCCATATATGTATTTGTCTAGCCCTGTGCCAATACTACATTTTCATAGTTTTCATCACTTCAGAATACATTGTGATGTCTGCTAGGGAAAGTTCCTACATATTATCCATCATTTCCAAATGTATCTTCGCTATTCTTTGGCTTTTGCCCTTCCATATACATAGTAGAGCCTGCAATGTCAAATTTCCTGAAAACTCAGTTGTAACAGATTTGGAATGCCTTTTCACTGAATCTACGGATCAGGTAGGGAAGAACTGACTATCCGTTGAATCTTCAGCCTTTCTAGTCACCAACTCAAGGAGTCTTCATTTATGCGGGCCTTTGACGTTTTAATTGTTCACATTAGTTTTTAGTTTTATCTTCTGTACATTCATAACCTATACACCATTTATTGTATTTATCCCAAGATTACCATACACTGTTGCTGCTCTCGTATTTGATGTCTGTTTAAAATGACAGTTTCTATTTGGGTCTAATTTACACAAATGCATTTGACTTGTTAAAAAAAAAAAGGATTATTCTTAAAGCCCATCACCATGCGTGCTAAACTCTATTATATCTAAAAATTTGTCTGTAGGCAATCTAAGGTTTTCTGCAAATCTGTGAGTAATGGAAATAGAATCAAATTTACGGGTTCCTTACTGTTCTGGTTAGCAAACCCAGTATAACATCTAATAGAGATGGCAGAATTGGGCTTCTTTAGGTTCTTCCTGATTTTAAGTAGAATGCCACTAGCATTTTCATTAAAACAGTTTTTCTTCCCTTTCCCTTTTTCTTTCCCTTTATTCCCCTTCCTTTCCCCTTCCCTTCCCCTCTCCTGCCCTTTCTTTTCCCTCCCTCTGTCCCTTCCCTCCCTCCCTCCGACCCTATGTCCGTCCCTCCCTCCCTCCCTTCCTTCCTTCCTTCCTTCCTTCCTTCCTTCCTTTTTTCCTTCCTTCTCCTCTTTCTTTCTTTCTCCTTACCAGATGAAGGAACATATCCTTACATTCCTAATTTCAAAAATTTGTCTTAAACATTGCAAGCAGACATTAAATTTCATTTCTTTCTTTCTTCCTCTTCTTCTTCTTCTTTTTTTTTATGCATGCAATTATATGATGCAGGCTCTATTCATTTAATTTGTGAATACAATGACTGTCATGTATAGGGTTTTCAAAAACCTTTAGCAAAGTTTAACTTATAATCAAAAAGTACAAAAATTGGCTTGGCACCTGTAGCACAGTGGTTACAGTGCCAGCCACATACACTGAAGTTGGCAGGTTAGAACCCAGCCCAGGCCAGCTAACCAACAATGACAATTGCAACAAAAAATAGCCGGGCACTGTGGCAGGCCCCTGTAGTTCCAGCTACTTGGGAGGCTGAGGCAAGAGACACATTTGAGCCCAAGAGTTTGAGGTTGCTGTGAGCTGTGATGCCATGGTACTCTACCGAGGGTGACATAGTGAGACTCTCTCTGTCTCTCTCAAAAAAAAAGGTACAAAAATTATTAGTGTATATTGTACTGATTTTTTTAATTAAATGTACAAATGCAATTTGCATCTAGAGCAAGCAACAAATACATTAGCAACACACAAACCTCTCTCATGCTCCCTTCTGTGTATACTTTTTCTAATGTTAGGCCAGCATTCCTCTCCTAGGATAATGGTGGATTAGCTATGGCATATTATTTTTGTACACTGAGACAGTAGCTTATATAATAATTACTCAGAGAGCTTGGTGAAACACGGATTGCTGAGCTCCATATCTGTATTGTCAGATTACAAGATTACAAGATTTGAAGTAGAACCCAGAATTCGCTTTTCTAACAAGTTCTCTGATGATGCTGGTGGGGGATCACAATTTGAGAACCACTGTACAAGAGAGGTTAGCTAAGGAACCCTCAGTCATCCATCTGCAAACCTTCAACAACTCATGGCTAATCTCATTTCATATATACCCTCTCCCCTCCCCGCTCCTCCAGATTATTTTCAAGCAAATATTTTAAAAAGTACAAAACTCATAAGTGTATATCTTCATTTGTCTTATTTCACTTGTAAATATTTCACTATGTAACTCTAAAATATGAGAAGTCCACTTTTTTCAACTTTTTTTTATTTCGAAAACTCACAAATTTGAAAGGGTAATACGATGGACAAACTTTTGCCTAGATTCACATTATCCCATTATACTTTTTTCCTTGTTTAACCATTCAACAGTTCTGATCAATTCTTTTGGTTACCTCAGCATGTATTTCCTAAGTACTAGGATGTCTACCTATGTGACCACAGTACCGTTACCACATTGAAGAAATTTTACAGTGATATGGTAATACGGTAATATTACTTAAGACCATATACAGTCATATTTAAATTTCCCCAATTGTCCCAATACTATCCTTATGACGGATTTCTTGGGTGATCTACAACCCAATCAACTATCAAACATTGCATTCCATTGTCATGTCTCTTTAGTGCCCTCTAATCATGAACAGTCCCAAAAACAATTTTTTAAATCATCCATGACAAGGATTTTTTTTTTTTCCAGAGCCTAGGCCTGCTATCTAGTCTAGTGTCCTACAACATGTGTTTGCCTGATCTCTGCCTCTTGTTTAGATTTATGATTAACATTTTGGATAAGAATATTAAGTAAGTGATGAAGAGTTCACATTATACCACATCTGGAGGCTGCTAAGGCCAGTTTGTCTATTTGTTTGTGATGCTATCAGTATTAATCAGTTTGATCAATTATTTAAGGCGTTTGTTGCACAGATTACTCTGTATTTATCTTTGTCCCTTTATGATTAATAAGTAGTCCGCGACATGGTATTTTGATGCCATGTGGATATTCTGTTAGTCCAACCAAATTTCATCTCCTTGCTTTAATATTATTTGGACTCTTGCCTGATTTGATTATTATTTTGTTAGTTTAGAAAAATGGTGATTTTCTAATTCTATCATCCCTTTCTGCTTTTGTTAGTGGGCACTTTGCTGCAAAAAAAGAGCATCTCCTTCCCTTCTCCCCTTCACCTTGTTATTGTTTTTGATATTGTATTTGCTTCAGCAGAACAGAATAAGCTGTTTATTCTTATGAAAGAAATATAAAGACAATTAACTTGAACAGTATTAAGTGAAAAGCAACCCCAAACATGATGAGTTTGATAAGAACTTCCCTTCTAACACTCTAAACCAGGGGTCCTCAAACTTTTTAAACAGGGGGCCAGTTCACTGTCCCTCAGACTGTTGGAGGGCCAGACTATGGGCCCCGGGATGAGTTGGCTGCTAAGCAGGACAAGCAGTGGTGGCAATAACACCCGGCGGGCTGCATGTGGCCTGCAGGCCATAGTTTGAGGATGCCCACTCTAAACAGATTGACAAAATCAGGTGCCTGAAATGAGAATTAACTGGCAAGCAACCACAAAGAAGTTTTTGACAATTATTAAGAAGATCTAAGGTTATTAAATTAAATTAAGCCAGCTACAAAATGGCTTGTATCTTGTACACACACACACACACACACACACACACACACATACACATTTTAGATGGGAGGCATGGTAAAAAGAGCTTGTTATTTCAATTACAGTGGTATGTTAGAAAATTGTGAGACCATATATAATATTTTACAAAAAGCGGAAGACCTTCAACTAAGTTGTCAAGCAAATGCCCCTATAATACAAGAATTCTCTAACAATATCAAAAAAAATAATTGACTCAAAATCTGAAAACGTCCACTACCTTACTTTTAGCATTGCATGAGTCATGGGACAGTTTGTCTCCAAGAGCTTTCCAATTTGCAAAGACATGCTCGCGGCATAACCAATTGAACTTGTGGCACAGATATTTTGGAATAATTTCTAACATTTATTTATTTATTTATTTATTTATTTATTTATTTTTCTGGAACCAAAGGTGTCCTTTATTCTATAGCACCCTATTTAAGTTTTATTAATTTTACCCCAAACTTGAAGTACTGAAGATATAGATTAGTAAAATAAAAAGGAATCTCAATACAAAATATGAAATACATTTAATAAAGTAAAGCAAAAAACAAAGATCTGAGAACATCTAAGAAAGCAAGGCAAGCTGTAGCCAAAGTCTGGAATATCCAAAGAACTTTTGAGTCATACTTTGTTAATAAGCACATCAGCCAAGGAAGGCCAGTAAAAGGTTTGATGTTTTAAAATACAAACAAATATAGGCTTATTTTGTCCTGCAGAAAGTGCTAATTTGAATACGTCCGTTAACATAGAGAATTTTGGGGAAAGATTATTAACAAAAGTAAGGGTCATTCGATTCAAATTAATGTTAAACATTTTGCAGCATTTTATTGCTAGTGTTTTAAGTCTGCGTGAACAACACCAAAGTACTATGTAACTAGTCTCAGAGAAAACCCAGTACAATTCCAGGAGCTTATCATAAGCTTATATGAAATATATTAGAAAGAGTTATTAAAATGTTATGAAAATACCGTGGTCCTCAAATAGGCCACCTCCAAAGAGTCTAATAACTAACTACAGATAAGTAAAGTAACTGTATAAATGTGTCAGAGCAAAAAGTTATATACACAGGGCATACTTAATACTGGACATCTATTTCCAAAGCTTCAACAATGCATACAGCAGAAGAATGGTCTTTAGGGTCTTCATTAGCGCATACAGAGAGTTCAATTACTTTCTGGTATGATTCATCCAATTCTTCTGTATTAATAGGTGGCCTAGTTCCCAAAGCTGCATAGTACGCTTCATCATCAAAGTCACTTTCATCAAAAGTTTTATCTTCATCATCATCATCTGAAAGATTGATATGTGGAATACACAAAGTCATCATTGCCCACAGAGTAAGGCCAAAGGCAAATATGTCTGCCTTGTCAGTAATAATGTCATTCTCTTCCAAAGCTTCCTTGAGTGTCCATGGCTCTGTGCCAACGTAACAAGCCTCAGGGTCAGTCACAGTCATATTTTCATCCAATGTTAGAGAAACCCCCACATCACAAATTTTAATTGTTTCAAAATCACCTTCAATTACAACATTTGAAGACTTTATATCTCCATGAAGCAGTTTCTTTTCATGGTGCAGGTACTTTAACCCTCTTGCCATGTTCAAAACAACTGTTAAAATTATGGCTGCTGGAAAGGATCTCCACTGTCTTTATTTTGTTCTTCTATTAAGTCATTTAGAGACTTTTCACCTCCATATTCCATAGCAAGATATAGACTTCCATCATTAGCTTCAGTAAAAAAAAAAAAAAAAAGAGCACGATAGCCTATAATGTTTGGATGGTGAAGGCTTTTCAAAATCTTAGCTTCATCGATTAATCTCTTTTGGCACACACTTCGATAATGATCGTCACATACAGGATTAATCTTTTTCACTGCCCAAGGAGAATGAGACAAACCCTTTGGAGATCTTTTCATCAGTTAAACATTTAGCCCAGTACCAAAGCCAAGCTTCTGCATAAATGGAGAAGCAGAGATGTTTATACATGGAGTTGAACATAATACAGATTTTTTTTCAGATAATTTACTTTGGTGTCTTGAAATTACTGATTCCTTCCATTGTAGTAACCACTCTAGGTCCAGAGTCACATGGAGTAGGAAAAGAACAAGGCCCTCTTGATAACCGGTCCCCGGCGGCCCCCAGGAGGACCCCACAGCTGCCTGGGCTTCCGCACGTGGAGGTGGCCCATAATTTCTAACTTTTAAAAGAGAATTGAGCTAATTATGAAAGATACTACAAAAACTAGTTCCTGTGATGAAAGACAGGAATCTGGCTATTTGGACAAAAACTGAATTTCATTGTCATTTTAAATCAAGAGTCTGAAGCTTCTCTTATTTCTTCTTCCCACTATATGAATCCTGCTGGAAACATCAGGGCTTAGCTTTCTAAAATAGAGCATCTGAAAAGTTTCATGAATACAATCATCAAACTCATTCAGCAAATATGTGCAAATTCAGTGAATCATCATAGGGTTTTTTTGTCAGTCATGCTTGAAATGTGTAAGTTTTATTGACCTTTCTTTAAAACCTCGTTTTTGTTTTATTGATTTTCTCTATTGTTTTTCTGTTTTCTACTTTGTAGATTATTGTATTTATCTTTTGTATTACCTTTCTTCCCGTTGCTGAGGGTTTGTTTTGCTCTTATTTTTCTTGTTTATTTTGAAGTGACAGCTTAGATTACTGCTTTGATACTCTTCTTTTTGTCTGATGCAAGTGCTTAATGGTATAAATTTCCCTTTCCACAAAGCTTCAGCTTTGCCCCACAAATGTGATATGTTTCATAAGTGTTTCCATTGAAACCAACGAAGGAGCAGGCCACTGAGGCTGGGCCAAGGAACCTTTGACCCGCTGCCTTCCTCTTTTCCTGTGCGCCTTACTTATCTGCCTGCTTCCCCCTATGCCCTATACCCCTAGTTGTTACTAAGTAGCTACAGCAGGCCTAGCTGGAAAGAAAAACAAAACAAAACAAAACTCCTGAACAGTATTGCTATTGTGTTCCTAAGGCTGCACAGGGAAGAGACTGGACTGGGCCTTGGAAAATCAAGAGGCAATTTATATCCCCTCCCCATGTGGAGCAATGTGAGACCCTGGAGGCACGGGGGTAGCTGAAAGTGCATACATAGCCTTTCTGGCTCTGGATACAACCCATCAATTAAAGCTGCTTCCTCTGGTTAAAAAAAAAAAAAAGCATGATATTGGTATAAAAATACAGACATATGTCTGTGGAATAGAATTGAGAAGCTAGAGATGAAACCAGTCTCACACATCTCCAACTGATCTTCAATAAACCAAACAAAAGCATACACTGGGGAACAGAATTCCTATTTAATAAACGGTGCCAGGAGAACTGGATATCCACGCGTAAAAGACTGAAACTGAAACCCCACCTCTTACCACTTACAAAAATTGACTCTGGCTCCATAAAAGATTTAAATCTAAGACACGACACAATAAAAATTATCATGGGAAAATCTCTTAAGGATATCAGCCTAGAGAAATAATTTATGAAGAAGATACCATTGGGAATTGCAGGAACAGGAAAAATATATAAACGGGACCTAATCAGGCTAAAAATCTTCCAGGCTAAGAATACAACCAACAAAGCAAATAAACAACTGTCAGAATGGAAGAATATATTCACATGTTATGAATATGACAAAGGGCTAATAACCAGAGTCTACAAAAAAGCAAATCTACAAGAAAAGAGCAAACAACCCCCACTCATTGGGAAAGAGACATGAGTAGAATCTTTTCCCAAGAGGACAGATGAATGGCCAATTGACATCATCATCCCTAAGCATCAGAGAAACACGCAAATCAAAACCACCTCGAGATAACACCTAACCTCTGTGTGAATAAATAGCTGACATCACAAGATCCCGAAGCTGCATATGCTGGCATGGTTGCCGAGGGAATGGAACACTTACATGCTATTGGGTGGATTTCAAATTAATACAGCCTTTTTGGAAAGAAGTACAGAGAATCCTCAAAGAGCTAAAAGTAAACCTTCCTTTTGATCCTGCAATCCTATGCATAGGTATCTGCCCAGAAGAAAAGAAATCACTTTATCATAAGGACATTGGCACTCAAATGTTGACAGCACCTCGATTCACAATTGCAAAGATGTGGAAACAACCCAAGTGCCAATCAACCTGTGAATGAATTAATAAACTGTGGGACACTATTCAGCCATAAAAAAAAGATGGAGATTTTGCATTTTTCACTTTTGCATTTACCTGGATGGATTTGGAGAACATCCTCCTAAGTATCTCAAGAATGGAAAAGCAAGCATCCCATGTACTCGATACTAACCACATCAGGCCCACACAGGAGCAAAACATGAGTAAATTCAAGAAAGGGGGATGGTTTGGGTAAGTTTCCACCTAATGGGTAGAATGTGGGGACATATGGCACATCTCCTGGGTGAAGGATTCAACTACAACTCAGACTTTTTCCTACAAATGCAAGCAATGTAACCCAATCGTATGTACCTTCATATTAATCTGAAGTAATTAAAAAAAGAAAGAAAGAAAACTTTCTCTGTCTTATTTGTCTGCCCCAATTGTGTACCTTTGGTTGCAGAGAATAGGTTTTTGCACGTGGCAGGTGGGGGATTTGTTAGCTTGTTTTGTTTTGTTTGTTTGCCTGTGCTTTTTGGCATTCCCAGTAGCTAGTTTCTTCAACTCCAAGTCTGGGGTACATCTGGCAAAAACAAACCCTGGGAAACCTACCACAATGTTTCTCTGAGGTCCCTAGTTGATCTGTTTTCTTCTTTCTACCTTTCGGAGACTTACGTTTGTTCTATATATACTGTCAAGAATTTTAAGTTATACTTAGTGTAAAGAATAAGGAAATGTACTTCTATACCATCTTCTTGGCAGCAGAAGTCTCTATGAATTTAATTTTTTAATTTTAAGATAATTTAATTGACAAACTATAATTGCAACATTTGTAGGGTACAATGAGATGTTTTGAAGTATGTACACAAATGTGGAATGATGACACTAAGGTAATTAACACTTCCATCATCCCACCTGTCCATTTTTATTTTTTTGTGGTGAGACTGTTCAGAACTCTACTCTTTTAGCAATTTTGAAATATGCAACACATTATTTTTAGCTAATAATTCTGTAGAATAGATCAGTAAAACTTACTGCTCCTGTCTGTCTGGACCTTTGTGCACTTTGACCAACATCTCCCTTTTCCCCATCCCCACCCCCACCCCCCGGCCAACTTCAGCCTCTGGTAAGTGCCGTTCTACTTTCTGAATCTGTCATATGGCCTTTTTTAGGTTCTGCATATGAGAGGGATCATGCAGGATGTGTCTTTTTCCCCTTTTATTTTTAGTTGACAGGTATTAACTGTGCATATTATGGGGTGCAGGGTGATATTCGGATACATGTATATCCTGTGTGATGCTCAAGTCAGAGTGATCAGGATATACCTTGCTTCATTTATCATTTATTTGCCTTGGCAACTTCAATATCCTCCCTTCTAGCCTTTTGAATATATACAATAAGCTATGGTTAGCCATATTCACCCTACAAAGATATAGAGCACTAGAATTTATTCCTCCTATCTAGCTATAATTTAGTATCGGTTAACCAAACTCTCCCTATCCTCTCCTCCCCTCTATACTTCCTAGCCTCTACTAACCACAATTCTACTCTCTACTTCTATGGACCCATTTATTTTTAGTGCCCACCTATGAATGAGAACAGGTGGTATTTATCATTCTGTGTCTGGTTTATTTCACTTAACATAATGTCCTCTGGGTTCATCCATGTTGCCTCAAATGACAGGACTTAATTCTTTCTGGTAGCCCACAATTATTCTATTGTGTATATATACACCACATTTTCCTTATTCAGTCATCTGCTGATGGACACTTTGGTTGATTCCTTATCTCAGCTGATGTGAATAGTGCTGCAGTAAGGCTGGGGATGCAGATATCTCTTCAATATACTGATTTCCTTTCTTCTGAACAAATAAATACCTAGCAATGGGATTGCTAGATCATATGGTAGTTCAAATTCTAGTGTTTTGGGAAACCTCCATACTGTTTTCCATGACGGCTGTACTAATTTACTTTCCGACCAACAATGTGTAAGTGTTTCCTTTTCTCCACATCCTTGCTGACACTTACCTCTTTGTCTTTTTGATAATAGATATTCCGAATGGTGTGAGATCATTGTGGTTTTGATTTGCATTTCCCTGGTGATTAGTGATGTTGAGCTTTTTTTGTTTGTTTGTTTATTTATTTGCTGACCACTTGTATGTGTTCTTCTGGAAAAATGCCTATTCAGATGCTTTGCCCATTTTTTAATTTGATTATTTGTCGTTTTGCTGTGGAGCAGAGTGAGTTCCATGTATGCTCTGGATGTTAGTCCCTTGTCAGATGAATACTTTGTAAACATTTTCTCCCTTTCTCCAGGTCATCTCTTCACTCTGTCAAAGTGAAGAGTCTGTTTCCTTTGCTGTGTAGAAGCTTTTTTGTTTAATAAAGTCCCATTATTCTATTTTTGGTTTTGATGCCTGTGGTTTTGTAGCCTGACCTGTAAAATATTTGCCTAGACCAATGTCCTGAAGCATTTTCCCTACTTTTCCTGCTAGAAGTTTAATTGTTTGGGGTCTTCCATTTGGGTGTTTAATCCATTTTTAGTTCACTTTTGTGTAGGGTGAGCACCAGTTATTGAAGTAGGTGCTCTTTCTTCAGTGTATGTCCTCAGCGTTTTCATTGAAAATCATCTGGCTGCTCGGCGCCTATAGCTCAACCCGCTAAGGCGCCAGCCACGTACACCTAAGGTGGCGGGTTCGAATCCCCAGCCCGGACCCGCCAAACAACAATGACGGCTGCAACCAAAAAATAGCCAGGCATTGTGGCGGGTGCCTGTGGTCTCAGCTACTTGGGAGGCGGAGGCAAGAGACTTGCTTGAGCCCAGGAGCTGGAGGTTGCTGTGAGCTGTAATGCCACGGCACTCTACCCAGGGGAACAGCTTGAGGCTCTGTCTCAAAAAAAAAAAAAAATAAAATAAAATAAAATCATCTGGCTGTAAATATGTGGATTTATTTCTGGGTTCTCTATTCTGCTTTGTAGGTCTATGTGTCTCTTTGTATACTAATACCACACTGTTTTGGTTACTGTGCCTTTGCAGGGTATTTCAAAGTCAGGTAGCATGAAACCTCCAGCTTTGTTATTTTGTTAAGTACTGCTTTGGCTATTCATGGTCTCTTATGGTTCCATACAAATTTTAGGATTGTCTTTTCCATTTCTGTGAAGAATGTCATGGGTATTTTCATGTGGATTGCATCAGTTCTTCAGATTGCTTTGGGTAATATGGTCATTTTAGCAATTTTAATTCTTCCAGTCCATAAGCATGGGATGTCTTTCTATTTTTGTGTGTGTTCAATTACTCTTATTAGTCTTCTGAGATTTTCATTGTAGAGATCTCTCACCTCCTTGGTTAAATTTATTCCTGGGTATTTTTTTGTAGTTGTTATAAGTGGGACTACTTTCTTGATTTTCTTCTTCTTTTTTTTTATTAAATCATAGCTGTGTACATTAATGCAACCATGGGGTACAGTGTGGTGTTTTCACATACAATTTGAAATATGTTCATCAAACTGGTTAACATAGCCTTCATGTCATTTTCTTAGTTATTGTGTTAAGACATTTATATTCTACTTTTAGAAAGAGTCATTTGTACCCTTGTAAGATAAACCATAGAGGTGATCCCACCAATCACCCTCCCTCCACCCATCCACCCCCTTCCCTCTCCTCCCCCCTCCCCATATTCTGGGCTATATTTAGGTTATAGCTTTCATATGAAAGCTATAAATTAGTTTCATAATAGGGCTGAGTACATTGGATACTTTTTCTACCATTCTTCAGAGACTTTGCTAAGAAGAACATTTTCCAGGTCCATCCATGTAAACATGAAGGAGGTAAAGTCTCCATCTTTCTTTAGGGCTGCATAATATGCCATGGTGTACATATACCACAATTCATCAATCCATTAGTGGGTCGATGGGCACTTGGGCTTCTTCCACGACCTAGCAATTATGAATTGGGTTGCAATGAACATTCTGATACAAATATCTTTGTTGTAATATGATTTTTGGACTTCTGGATGTATACCTAATAAAGGAATTGTAGGATCAAATGGCAGGTCTATTTTTAGTTCTCTAAGTGTCCTCCAGACGTCTTTCCAAAAGGAACGTATTAGTTTGCATTCCCACCAACAACGTAGAAGTGTTCCCTTTTCTCCACATCCACGCCAACTCTCCCTATCTTCTCTTCCCCTCTATACTTCCCAGCCTCCACTAACCACAATTCTACTCTTTTCTCTTTTATCCTGTAATTCATCTCTGGTTTTGGGCTTTTGTGATATGGGCTAATCTTACTGGAGTTAGATGATAGATATCTCAAAGTAGTTTTGATTTGCATTGCCCCAGGTCTTAAATCACCCACTTCCCCAAGAATTCCTGGTTCTCTTTACTGAAGAATGGTATATTGAAACCAATATGTGTTTTCTATGTGTGCTCATTGCTACTGGTTTTTCATTACTTCTCAGCTGTAGAAATACATGTTTGCGATACTAAACCATGCATATGTAGACATCTATATTTTTGTACACTCTATCTGTACATTCAAAAACTATAATTTTATGCTGAAAGCTCTGACTCTACTATAAGACCACAGGATTCTTACTTGTAACTTTTTTCCCATCGTGAGAAACAGGCTGTCCCTTATATATTTGCTTACTCATTCAGTTCTAGTATATACATAAAATAAAGCGGAATTGTGACTCATACTTGTGAAAAACACATTTATTAACGTCATTTGTGTGTAAGTTGTTTTTTTTTGTTGTTGTTATTGTTGTTGTTTGCCTTTAACCTTGTAGTATCTGGGCTATCTATTATTTTCCAAAATTAATTAGGGTAGTTCTTTTCTTCCTGATTATATTATTTATTTATAATATAGTTACGTTCATGCATTACTGGTTTTTTATTTTGGTTGTTTTTTTTTTTTTCTTGAGACAGTTTCACTTTGTTGCTCTGGGTAGAGTACTATGGCTTCACAGCTCACAGCAACCTCACACTCTTGGGCTCAAGAGATTCTCTTGCCTCATCCTCCTGAGTAGCTGGGACCACAGGTGCCTGCCACAATGCCTGGCTATTTTTAGAGACAGGGTCCGCTCTTGCTCAGCTGGTCTCTAACTCCTGAGCTCTGGCAATTCACCCACATCAGCCTCTCAGAGTGCTAGGATTACAGGTATAAGCCACTGCACCTGGCCTGTGTTACTGTTTTTATTCCATTTTTCATTTCCTTCGTATGCCTGTTGGTTTAAATTATTTGAGAACCAATTATTTGAATTGTTTTGACCATGGAAGGGAATGTGAAGCATTACTCTGCTTCTAAAAGTCAGAGATATGCAAAAAGGTGTTCTTAAAGAAATGTAACTCTGTCCTCATCCATTCTACCATATTCTCATTCTCCTCTCCTTACTCTCCCCTTCAACCACCCCTTGTAACCAATTTCTTAAGTTTCTGAGAACTGCACTTTTCCTCCACCTTTTCAAAAATAATGGAATATACAAACATGTCTGAAGTAGAGACTGTTAGCTACCTATCCTGACATCTCTTCATTATCTTAAGCCATACAATCTCTGATTTTAAGTTGGCATATAACCATCTGATCAAACATTTCCATTCTCCTAGTTTCCCTTGCAGTCTGGTGTAGCCACATGGCTAGGTTCTTGGCAAACTGCTTTAAAAGACTGCTAACATGTCTTCTTTTGCTATTTTTTCTCCCCATCCTGCTGATAATGCAAATATGACGGCTAGAACTGCAACAGCTATCTTACTTAGATCATGAAGGAAAGGGTCCTAGGGATGGAGAAGTGAGAAGAAGGGTAAAGACTATGTGATTCTGATGATATCTTAGGCTCTCCATACCATGTTCATATATATATATGTGTGTGTGTATATATATATATATGTTATATATATATATATTACATATATTTTGAGACAGGGTCTAACTCTGTTGCCCATCATAGCTCACAGCAACCTTAAACTCTTGGGCTCAAGAGATCTTCTTGTCTCAGCCTCCTGAGTAGCTGGGACTACAAGCATGCACCACCACAACACACAGCTAGTTTTTCTATTTTTAGTAGAGACAGGGTCTCACTTTTGTTTGTGCTGGTCTTGAACTTCTGAGCTCGGGCAATCCACCCGCCTCTGCCTCCCAGAGTGCTAGGATTATAGGCGTGAGCCACCATGCCTGGCATGAATAATTTTAAGTTTCTTTGTGTTTAGGAGTGCTCGGCCATTGCAAATGAAGAGGTGAGGTCAAGCAACTGTTTTAAATATCCCTGAACTGTCAATGATAGGTAAGAATTCCCCCGAACATTCTGTGACAGGGAGGAGGCTGTCTGGAAACCTCCTTTTCCTACCCATTGCTTGGCAACTGTATTGATAAATGTCAGTAGTTGACTACAACAGAAGGAAAACCAAGTCCTGTTAAACTGACAGGTAACAGGTAAACAGACAGGTTTTACATATCTTGGGGATTCCAGAAGGAAATGAGCAGAGTCAGAAAACAACAAATTGATAACATAATTCTTTGCGACAGAGAGATGTGCAAGTTTCAGAACCTAAAACATCTTAATAGGTGTGTGTATGCTTGGTGACGGGGAGATTGCAGATGGTAATGACTGGGCAAGCCTTCAGGGAGCTCAGCTGCCTTCTCCCAACCCCAGCCTTCTGTGTGTATAATCTGAGCACATCAGCCTCTACATGTGTGAGGCCAAGTGACTCTTGAACTTTGCATGTAACAGTATGTAATAGGGCCGTGGGGCACATCCAAGTACCCTCTGCATTATTGCTCTCCCTTCGTTCCTGTCCTCCACCTACCTCAGGTAAACACAGCCTTGTCCAAAGCATTCCTAAACTCAGGGCAGTGAACCTAGAACAAGGCTGAATGCTCTCAGAATCTCTGAGATCATTCAGAAAATCCTTGGACCTGCTAAAGGGCCTAGCTAGAGGCATCTAAGGTCAAAACCAGAATCATCTTTCACATTTCCCCTCTATCTTGAGGAGTGCCTCTTACAACCTTCGTCCATTTCTACAACCACTGCTGCCACTGGTTTCACGTTAAGCCTTGGAATTTTGGCCTTGGAAATGCCCGTCGTGGTCCAGGTTTCTCCACACCTCCTACAGGTTTGGTTTGTGTTACACGTGGGTGTCCTGAATACCTTCCTGACTTTGTTTAGACTCCTAACATAAATTTACCTTTGACCACTAGGTGGTGCCATATCACAAATTATTTCGCATTTAGGTTCGTTATTTTAAGACAGGTTGTTTTGTTTGAGGGTGTCTGATCTGAAAAAGACAATATCTCCCTCAAGAGTGTCAAGTTTAACTATTGTGTGTTCGGTCTCAATATGAATTTAAGGAACTGGGCTGACCAATATATAAATACGTAAGTAACCACACAGGAGGATGGACTGGGTCTCCGAACGTGTTCCTCTGTTTGTTTGTATTTGCTGAAAGTCTTTTTGGCTTAGCCACTGTCTTCTGTAGCAATGTCTTTTCTATGCCTTGTTTCCGTCCATAATACCAGATACCCCTGTGCCTGCCAACCTCATATCTCTCCTCCTCAGTTCAGTCTCAGGACTTTGACCCCTGGGGCACCTTTGCCCTTTCATTAAGACAGAAATAAGAACAATAAAACCATAAATCCTTTTACTTAGTGTGGTACAAGGTGACCAGTGCCTCACTATTTAAAGCAAATAATGCAAATGGAAATAAACAAAGATATATATTTTTTAAATTTCACAGAGTGACATTTAAATTTAATATGAGGGTGCATGCAGTCAGGTTACATTATTTGTGTTTGTAAGGTAAAGTCCAAGTAGAAACCAAGATATCTTTTCCTTTGGGTAACTTTGATTGTTTTGGCTCTTTGCTACTGCTTAACTTCCTTTGGTCATTGTAGCCTTAGTTCATAAAGCCTGCAGACAGCTGGACCTCGTTCAACTGCAGCAAATGCTGAGAAATCTGACCCAATTCTCCCTACATCTTGTCATAATGCATGAGTGAACTGACAAGGCTTATTATCTGACTTTATGTCATGGTTATTTACTTCCTATCTCTACTGTTTAAATTTTTTTTTTTTTTGAGACAGAGTCTCACTGTGTCTCTCTCAGTACAGTGCTGTGGTGTCACCGTTCAGAGCAACCTCCAACTCTTGGGCTTAAGTGATTCTCTTGCCTTAGCCTCCCACGTAGCTGGGACAACAGGCGCCCACCACAGTGCCCGGCTATTTTTTGGTTGTAGTTGTCATTGTTGTTTGGCAGGCCTGGGCAGGCTTCGAACCTGCCAGCTCTGGTGTATGTGGCTGGTGCTCTAGCCACTGAGCTAGAGGCACCAAGCCTGTTTAGAAATTTTTGTTTTATTTTTAATTGACGAACATTAACTATATATGTCTATAGAGTATGATGTGATGTTATGATACATGAATACATCATGGAATGATTAAATTGGTTCGTTAACATATCCCTCACCTTACATACTTACTTCTGTGTAGTGAGAACATTCATATTCCCCCCTTTTAACTATTTTGAAACATGTGATACACTATTATTAACTATAGTGGCCATGCTCTGCCATAGCTCATCAGAACTTATTCCTCCTGGCTAACTGAAACTTTGTAGCCTGGACTAACATCTCCCTTTCCCCTGACCCCCTTCCTCTCAGTCCCTGGTAGTCACTGTCTATTCTCTACTTTTACATGTTACACTTTTTCTTTTTCTTTTTTGAGACAGAGTCTCACTTGTCACCCTTAGTAGAGTGCCTTGGCATCATAGCTCACAGCAACCTTAAACTTCTGGGCTTAAGCAGTTCTTTTGCCTCAGCCTCCCAAGTAGCTGGAACAACAGGTGCCCCCTACAACGCCCAGCTATTTTTAGAGATGAGGTCTCCCTCTAGCTCAGTCTGGTCTTGAACCTGTCAGTTCAGGCAATCCACCCATCTTGGCCTCCCAAGTGCTGGGATTACAGGCATGAGCCACCACTCAGGCCCAGCCCATATTCCACTTTTTTAGATTCCACATACAAGTGGGATGGTGGGATGTTTGTCTTTCTGTGTTTGGCTTATTTCACTTAGCATAATGTCCTCCAGGTTCATCTAAGTTGCCAATTATCATTTGGCTGAATAGAATTTCATTTCTCTGTGTGTATGTGAGTGTGTGTATAAAATCTCAATCACATTTTCTTTATTCATTCATCTCTCTGTTTTGTTTTTTTTTTTAGACAGAGCCTCAAGCTGTCCCCCTGGGTAGAGTGCTGTGGTGTCACAGCCACAGTAACCTCCAACTCCTGGGCTCAAGCGAGTCTCCCGCCTCTGCCTCCCAAGTAGCTGGGACTACAGGCACCCACCACAACGCCTGGCTATTTTTTGGTTGCAGCTGTCGTTGTTTGGAGGGCCTGGGCTGGATTCAAACCCACCACCTTAGGTGTATGTGACTGGCGCCTTAGCCACTTGAGCCACAAGCACTGAGCCAAATTTTTTATTTTTTTTTTAAATTTTTAAATTTTATTTATTTATTTATTTTTTTGGTTTTTTAATTTTATTTTGTTGCTTATTTTTTCTTTTCTTTTCTTTCTTTTTTTTTTTTTTTGTCGAGACAGAGTCCCACCCTGTGCCCCTGAGCAGAGTGCAGCGGCTTGGTAATTCACTGCAACCTCCAACTCCTGGCTTGTGGGCATCCCGCTGCCTCAGCGTCCAGAAGCCGCTGGGATTACAGGCGCTCGCTGCGGCGCCCGGCTAGGTTTTTCCATTTTTTTCATGAGTCGGGGTTTTACTTTCTTTTTTTTTTTTTGAGACGGAGCCTCAAGCTGTCCCCCTGGGTAGAGTGCCGTGGCATTACAGCTCACAGCAACCTCCAACTCCTGGGGTCAAGTGAGTCTCTTGCCTCCGCCTCCCAAGTAGCTGGGACCACAGGCGCCCGCACAACACCCGGCTATTTTTTTTTTTTTTTTTTTT
>CAUYTI010154383.1:0-14317 GCA_963575145.1 Galago senegalensis
GTTACCTGTATTGCAAGGTAATAGAAACTTACTGTTTATTATAGCAACTATTTGCCTAAGGTGACTCAGTTTACAGCGCAGTGGCTGTGCAACCTGGGGTGGGGGAAGGCAGCAGGGAGTGGTCTTGCAGGTTTCACTGGCGGGAAGTCTATGCGGTAAACACCTAGGAATGGGGCTTGTACTGTGGTTTGTGCTGCAAACAACAAAATGGAGCTAGTCTGGCTCTCACAGTAGATCAGTCGGAAAAGTCGAATCTAAGTATCTTTCAAGGACCTGTAAAAGTTTTATTTAATTTTAAATAGAAAGCATTTTCATTTAGTTTAGACATTTAAATGTTTTGTTCTATCCCTTTCAAAGTAGATTTGATTGGTAAGAATATTTCAGCATTAAGTTTTTCTTTATTTAAAAAATAAATGTTGAAATTGCATTAATATTAGATTAAGAAAATATATCCATTATACCTAAAACTCCCACAGAAAACATTTATTCTTCTACTTTGCCAGCAATTCAACCTTTAGATTAATGGCATGGCTAGCAATATTAATTTTTAAACCAAGATAAGAGTAGAGTGAAATGTCAAAACACTAAAAGAAATAAAAATACAGAAATAAAGCCAACCTAAAATTCTATATCCCACATATTATATTCTAATAATGATAAGATACTTTTCAAAACAAATAAAAATTCAAGAAATTTCTTCCCATTGTTAACATTTCTGTTTTTCAAGAAATGTTAGAAGTTCTTTCAAAAGAAGAAAAATAACATGATTCAGAAAATTGGATATTCATGATGAAAGGGGGAGAAACACAAAAGGAATGAATTTAGAGAAATAGAGTATTTTATTTTTCTTATTCTTAATTGAGCTATGAAATAATAATTTGTTCAAAATAATAACAAAAACCGTTGTATTTTATGATTACAATATGTGGATGAACGAAATAAATGGTATACGACACAGGTAAGATAAATAAGGAATATTTCATTGTAAGGCATGTGCACTGCAAATAAATGATGTAGTGCTCTTTGAAAGAACATTTGTAATTGTTGTAAATTGTATCAAAAATTCTAGGACAAAAACTAATAAAAAGTATAATTAATATGCTAAGAAAGGAAAGAAAATAAAATTTTAATAAGTGCTCGATTAATACCTTACTAGGCAGGGAAAAAAGTGAATGACAAAGAGATAAAGAGCTAAAACAATGGCTGGGAAAAAGTTAAATATATGTTAGATGTTAATCCAACAAAATCAACCATATCTCAAACTTCAATACTCTAAACATGTCAATGAAAAATAGAGACTGTCCACGTGGATAAGAAGTCAAGGTACAATTACATCTTACATACATGAAACCCTTTAAATTTAAGGCACAGATTAAAAGTAAAAGGAACAGAGGAGAAAGGGCCATGGTAGCAGTAATGTGAAGAAAGGGAGCTACTGTCTTCATTTGCTAGAGCTTTTATAACAGAGTACCCCAGATTGGCGCCTTAAACAACAGAAAATGATCTTCTCACAACTCTGGAGGCTGAGAGTCTAAGACCAAGGTGATGTCAGGTTTGGTTTCTTTCTTCTTTTTCTGTCCTTGTAGACGGTCATTTACTTTCTATGTCTTCACATGATCTTCTCCCTGAATGTTTGTGTATGCCCTGAATTTCTCTTCTCTAATGGACATAAATTGTATTGGATTAACAGCCATGCTATGAATCTCTTTTTAACTTAATTATCACTGTAAAGACCCTATTTCCAAAAGCAGTCATATTCTGAGATGTTGGTAGTTAGGACTTCAACATAAAAATTTTAGAAGATACAATTCATCCCATAACCAGAAGCTATATTAATTTTAGATAAATGATACTTTAGATAAGGAAAAATGCCAGGTATAATGAGAGACACTATGTTATAAAAAAAGTGGTTAATTCTTCAGAAGATATAACAATCCTTAATGTGAATGTGTCCGAATCCAATGTCAAAACATGTAAGGCAAGAATTCATAGACCTGCAAGGGGATGGAGACAAATCCACTATATTTTTTTTTTTTTTTGAGACGGAGCCTCAAGCTATCCCCCTGGGTAGAGTGCCATGGCATCACAGCTCACAGCAACCTCCAACTCCTGGGCTCAAATGAGTCTCCTGCCTCAGCCTCCCAAGTAGCTGGGACCACAGGTTCCCGCCACAACGCCTGGACATTTTTTTTTTTTTTTTGGTTGCAGCCATCATTGTTGTTTGGTGGGCCCGGGCTGGGGATTCGAACCCGCCACCTTAGGTGTATGTGGCTGGCGCCTTAGCCGCTTGAGCCACAGGCGCAGAGCCCAAATCCACTATTATAATAGGAAATGCCAAAACCCCTATATCCGTAGCTGATGCTTCAGAGAAGCAGCATATCAGCATAGTTGGACTAAATTTATATGGTGAACTGGGCACCATCAATTAACTAGATCTACGTAATGTTTTTAGAATCCGTCAATCGGTAATAGCAGCACACACATTCTTCTCAAGTTGATATTAAATATCAACCAAAGTAGACTAAATTGTGGTCAATAACACACACCAGAAGAAATTTTTAAAAATTATAGTATATATTTACACCAAAATAGAATATATGGAGATCAATAATTAAATATTACTTGAAAAAGTTCAAATATATCATAATTAAACAACACATTTCTAAACAACCTGCAAGTCAGAGAATAAGTCTAGGAAAAAAATTGTAAATATTTTTAAATTAAATAAATGAAAAGAAAAATGGAACTTATTAACACTTGTGAGATGCAGAAAACCAGTTCTTAGCAAGTGATTTATAGCATCAAATGCATATGTCACAAAAAAGAAAGATTTAATTCATCACTTTAGTATTTTAATTTAAGACATCATAAAGCAATTCAAAATAAGCAAAAAAAAAATTAGAGAATAAATCAATAAAATTGGAAATGAAAAATCAATAACATACAAAGGATGTTCTTTAGAAAGATCAACAACTTTGATATTCCTCTAGCTAGGCTAACCAAGAAAAAAGAACAGGGTTTACTAATATTACTTTATTAATGATTGTATGGACATTAAAAGGATCATAAGGAAATACTATGAATGATTTATATTAGGTGTATATTCCAGAAAATAGAAGAGGAGGAAAAACTTCCTAACTCATTTTATGTGACCATATTTACCAAGACCAAACAAACATGAGGAAAGTGGCACAATCATGTAAAAGCAAGTATCCAGTGTACTCAATACTAAGACAGAAACAATAGAAAAACAACTACATGCTCACAGGTGAGAGAAACACAAGTATATTCAAGGTGGGGGGAGAGAGAGAAGGGGAAGAAGGGAGGAGATTGGTAGATTCTCACCTAATGGACACAACGTGAGGGTGCACAGCACACCTCCTGGACAAAGGACTCCACTACAACTTGGATTTTACCTTAGAAATGCAAATAATGTAACCTAATCACCTGTACCCCCATAATAATGTGGAAAAAAACACAGAACTACAGACAAATATCACCCAGGAACACAGCCATCCTCAAATATTAGCAAATCTTACCCAACAACATATAAAATAAATACATACCATAACCAAATCAAATCTATTCCAGGTAAGCCAACCTGGTTGAGCACTCAAAAGCCAAACAATGTAATACATTCCTCAAAAGGATAAAGAAGAAATATCATTGGATTGGATCAACAGGTTAAGTAAAATTTGTTATTAGTGGATTGCAAATTAAAACAAAAACAAACCACTGCATACCTATGAAAGTGGCTAAATTCCACACATAGGCAATATTAAGTCCTGGTAAAAATGAAAGAGAAAGAAAAAACACAGTGGTCACTAGTAGGAAACTAAAATAGCCACTTTAGAAGATAGTTTGCAGTTTATTATAACATACTCTTATGATATGATCCACCATTTACCCTTCTTCATATTTACAAAAATGAATTGAAAAGTTATGTCCACACAAAAATCTTCCCATGACTATTTGTAGCATCTTTATTCATAATGCTCAAATGTTAGAAACACTAAATATACTTTAGGACTGTAAAAACAGGCTGTGGTACATCCGTGCAATTAAATATCCTTCAGTGATAAAAGGAAATGAGCCTTGAACAGACACGAGGAAACTTAAATGCTTATAAGTAATATAGTTGAGCAAATTCACTAAGATCTCTAAAAGTCACATGCATATGCTTATTAACAATTATATTACCATATAAGAAAATTAAGCACTCCTTAAAATTGTTTTAATATGCCTGTTACACATAATTTTTGCATGCAATTTTTATTTGTGAAGTATCCTACTTATGATAATAAACACTATTTTGACTTCAGAAACAAATATGTACTACCCAAGAAGGTCCACAATTCATTGTGAATTTCGTTTCTTATTTTTAAGCATTATATAAACTGCGGTAATGTTTCGCTGTCCCAAAGTCTTGCTGTCGTATTTTTAATGCTTTCAATGAACGTTGCACTGTGCATCACTCCTCAGGTATTACTTAATTTAACTTTTTTATACATCACTCATTATACATCATTTTATTCCACTTTTAAGTACAAACAATATGAAATAGAATATTTCAATTATTTTCTGAAGTTAACTTTTAATAGGCTTCCAACGTGTAATTCAAACCATAACAAATCCTACACCCAGTACTGAATCAATACACTTCTACAAAACCAATGAGGGTAAAAGGTCGTGGAGAGGACAAGGTTAAGAAAGCATAAAACGGGCTTGGTCACGACTGAAAAAAACTTTGAAATACACATAAAATTACAGAATTTTCTTTCCATTTGATACTCTTTTATTAGAAAAACTACCCTTGACATGACATGAGTTTTTTTATTTACTGCAGTGTACATCTCAGCCATTTCATTTTTTAAAGCAAATAATTTTCTCCCACTTTCCAGCAGGTGGCAGCACAGTCTCATTCTTTGAACCTAAGTTTACACCTGTAAGTAGGCCAGAAGAAACACTAAAAGTACAAGAATGTAGAATATTAGAAAGAATAATGGGGTAGAAAACATCTTTCTTCATAATAAAAGTCAATTATGGAAAAGTTGGACCTATGTAAAATTATATTTAAGGGTAGGAAAATTAAACTTCAAGATCATGGTGAATTACCCTTCAAATTATGTGTAACTTTTCTCAGAATCATCTCCAATATATTTAATGAAGTTACCTGTGAATGACTATTGCAGTTTATAAAATCTAAAATAAAACAAATCATTCTTTGTAAGTCTTCCCTAACCAGTGCGACATCTATTTTTCATTATACATAATCCCCCAAACCATATTGGATATTTAATTAACTTAAAGAATAAAATTTAGCATTAGAACTTACTGTAGAATGCCGAATTCTGCTCAGCATATGGTAAAAGCAAAATCCCTGTTGTCCAAAGTAGCTTTTCTCCTCTGTTCCCTTACATCACAGCACTGTCCAACTGTTTTTATCAATCCTGTAAACTTGATATTTTCAAGCTGTCCACTACCCTTTTCCTCAATCCACGCATCAACTCTTGTCCTATTTTACCAATTTTGCCACTTAAATATTTATAGGATCTGTCCAATCCACTCTATTCCCTTGTCATTTCACTGGCCTGAGCTAGCATGTCACCTAGATAACCTCACAGTCTCATAAAACATCTACAAGCCCCAGGACTTCCCTGTTCTTATGGCTCACAGTTAACAGAAATTTCTCTCACACAGACATCATACCACTGTCCTTTTAAAATCTCTGTAAGGTTTTCTCATTGCTCTTGAGATATAACAACATTTAGTAAACTAAGAGAATTTTGTTATGTGCTAGAGAATAAGTAAGAAACAGAAGAGAAATTGGTCTCAACTATAAAATTTAAGTGTTTCAGAGAAAATTAATAGACATGTATATAAAATTATTATTCAACCATGTTGTAGAAGTTCAGGATTCTGTGGAAGCATATAATAAAAGGAGGTTGTCACCAAAGTTTTCTTTGAGAAATGTCACTAACAGTGTGGAATCTGAGAGGGAGGATCTTGGAGAGAAAGAGTAAGGACTGGCCAGTAGAAGATGGACAACCTCTCATGCAGCTTGAGTGGTGTGCGGAAGATTTACTGGCTTATATTTGATCTACTTGAACTTTGGAAAATTGATGTGTGGGGACTTCCCTGATTGGATTTGTATTTTAGGATCTCAAATTACACAAGAAGGAAGATTAGTGGCTGGGATTGAGAACAGTGAAAGCAAAGCGGAAAGACAGTGAGCGTTTATCTCAGAGAGTAGCTGTTAGTTCTGTAGTGGAGCTATTGAAAAACAGTTCAAATTGGAAAAGGTATAAGAATGCTAAAGCATTCTAACAAAATAATACGGCAAGATGAGACCTCAATTTGTCATCTGGGTAAGTTATAGAATTGTTAAATACTAGTTACTACACTAATAAATACAGAAGGACTAGCAGGATATGAGAAAGAGATTGTGTTCAGGATACTACAAAAGTTGTGAGATATACAAAAATTAAGAAACACAATTATTTTGGTTACTATTTTGCCTCAAAATAATTAACATGACCTTCTATGCACTTTTGTCTTCTTGTAAACCATTTTTAAAAACACTCTTTCCCTCATTTTCTTCAAGTCTTGTAAGCTCACTTTCATAGGTGTGAACGACTTCTTCAGGGATAGAGATTTCCTTCCTTCCATGTGATTTTTGACTAGAGGGAACAGGAAATAATCACATAGGACCAGGTCAGGACTGTAAGGTGGATGAGTCATAAGTTTAATCTCTGTGGACTCCAGGAACCTGAAGGTGATGACGGCTGTGTGGGTGGATGCATTGTCATGGTGCAAGAAGGTCCCACGGAGTCCTATCCTTGGTCACTCTTTCTGAATCTTCCCCAAAATTTTTGCTTTGTTGTATTCTGCTGAGCAGTGACAGTTCCTTGTTCCTCCAGAGGAACAATTGCAATGTGGCCACTTTTAAAGAAGAACATTGCCACCATTTTCTTTCCCACAATTCACATTTGTTGGTGGATTTTCTTTTTTATTAAATGATAACTATGTACATTAATGCAATTCTGGGGTACAGTGTGGCATTTTCATATACAATTTGAAATATTTTCATCAAACTGGTTAACATAGCCTTCATGGCATTTTCTTAGTTATTGTGTTAAGACAATCATATTCTACTCTTAGAAAGATTCACTTGTACCCTTGTAAGATAAACCACAGAAGTGATCCCGCCAATCACCCTCCATCCACTCATTCCCCCTTTCCCCCTCCCCCCTCCCTGTATACTTAGGCTGTTATTAGGTTATAGATTTCATATGAAAGCTATAAATTAATTTCATAATAGGGCTGTGTACATTGGATATTTTTTCTTCCATTCCTGTGATGCTTTGCTAAGAAGAACACTTAAAAAAAATTCATACTGTCACTTAGTCTCCAGATCAATCCAGTAAATTCAGTATCATTACCAGTAACTATGTCAGAAACCCATCTAGACTCGCCTCCAAAACAGTCAGGTCCTATGAGCTACCCAAGGCATATTCTCCTCATGGCAATGGCAGAGGAGCTTAGGCACAGGAGACATGAAGGCCTCCTTGAGAGAGATGCTCAGAACTGGCCCATCAACACTCATATTTTATTCTGTTAGCCAAAGTTTATCAGATGCATGGCTGAACTCAATATGAAGTAACACGAAAGAACACACGGTACACCTTTAAATGGACTTTCAAGTTATGGCGAAGGGTGTAATCCAGGGAGAAGTGAAGAGTGGGGCCAATAACATAATCTACTGCACTGGCCAAGGAAGTAATGGCTCTAGAAATAGAAAATCAATATCCTGAATGCCAGTTTGTTTATTCCTCACTATATAATTAATCTGCAGGCTGTGGTACATTACTTAGATTTATTTCTTCTAAAAAAAATCCATCACTTCTGTGAAAGTTATCTAGAGGGGAAGAAATTAAAATAATTTATTAAAGATAATTATACTTGAATGTGTATTCATTTAAACTTCTC
Source organism: Galago senegalensis (assembly GCA_963575145.1). Classification (NCBI taxonomy): domain Eukaryota; kingdom Metazoa; phylum Chordata; class Mammalia; order Primates; family Galagidae; genus Galago; species Galago senegalensis. The sequence goes on from CAUYTI010154383.1 coordinate 7,990, forward strand.
TGCAGTTAAAGGTCCCCCCTCCTTTGGGGAAGTCACTCATTTGTGAAACAGAGAGAATTTCATATTAAAGAAATGTGAAAATTACTGGTATTTACCTTTTTAGACCTTCAATCTGCAGTAATATCTATCATCTAGATTTGCCAATAAACATACCTACCATAGACCTGAATTATCTCTCTAATAAGGAAAGGTATCGATTGGGGCATCTACTTCCCACAGCAGCAGTTGTCGCAGTTGAGTGACAGCATCCATGCCCTACATTTGTAAGTGATGTAATCTGTAGTATTTATTCCCAGTGATCAAGAGAAGGAAAATAATTTAAATCCAGTAGAACCCCAGAGTGAAGCACACCCTGGGAATGCTTGCACCCCAAATTTCCTGGACAGTTTGCACACTGTGGATAATTTCCAACAGTTAGTATCGGCATCCCTGAAAAATGAAGACCCCCTTCCCTTGCATTTTGGAAAGAATGCTTTCGCATATGGCTTTGGTGTTAAACAAGGGAAAAATAGCATCTAAAATAGCCTTGAATCAATGATGCGTGGGAGTTGCAGTGTTTAAAAAAAAATCAGGTAAATTTATTTAATTATTGAGGTAAATAGAAGTGTGCATTTGCACCATTCAATGGAGTATTCTCCAATGGATCAAGCCTGGATACCATTTTATGGTAGCTAGCTACATACCACATGCATTATTGATAATTGTTCATTCTATCAATCCCATGCTACCTTCAACATTTAATTTTCCCAATAAATTACTTGCACTTGGATTCTATAGTCTTTGTCTACTTTGTAGAGAATTCCCATTAAGATGCTGGGTTTATACTTCTGATACTAAATGAAATGATGCACCTACAAGAAAAACACAATGACCTGACACAGTCAGGAACAACAAAGGCTCAGATTTCCTAAGAATGAAGATATCACAATGAGGTATCATCTCACACATGTTAGGAAGTCTGATATCTAAAAGAAAAATGATAAGTGTTAATAAGTAAGTGTAAAGAGGGAATGTGATACACAGGCTGGGATTGTCAAGTAGAACAGCCATTATGAAAAAATAGTATAGAAGTTTTGAAACCAATTAAAAGATATTTTAATATATATTTTTATATATTTTATTTTACATATTTTGTAATCAAGATATGATGTTTCTAGGTATTTGTCCAAAGAAACTGAAATTAGTGTCTTGAAAAGATATTGAATCAGAACCAAATGAAAGAAATAACAATGGCAATGTGTGATTTATGATAAAGGTCATGAAATCAGTAGGATCCATACTCTGTTTGCAGAATTAGCAGTGGCTCTCATAAACAGGGGGTAAATACTGAGCCAAAAGTGTGGTGAGAATGATCCAGAGTGACTGTGCCTTTGGTCAGGACCAGTGAGTGTCACTCAGCCCTGTGCCTGCGCCGTGATCATCCTCTCGGCTCACGAGTCCAACCCTAGTTCTGCAGCCCTTCCCAAAATCTTCTGAGTCACCCAACAACATATAAATAACACAACATTATTATTCATTAATATTGACAAGATAAAATTGCATTTATTTTTAATAACCTGCAGTGTTTGGACGGTTTTTACTCATCATGATTTTAATTTGGTACCTCACTCAAAATAGTTATATTTCAAAATATCATTGAAAAATGTAGTTAAAGATAAAATGTTTTTTAATTTATATTAATAATAGCAATCTATCTTTTGCATATATGGCAGATAGAATTGAGAAATGCTTTCATCAGAGTTTGATCCTTAAAATCCTTCAGACCTCATGATGACAGCAGTGATCTCCCATGCTTACACAAACTCATTCTCATGGACCCAAACACTGCGTGGCATAGATAGATCATTGTATTATTAAATATAAGCCTCATGAAAATATATATATATATTTAATACCCATCAGATAAAAATGGAAATAAACAATATTCCCATGTTTTAAATTCTACTCTTTTCTACTTTGAGAGCACTAAAATAGGTGAAATGACTAATAACACAGTCCTGAAAAGCCATCCAACAACTGGAATTTTCAATTATTACACTATGTGAAGAAGAACAAATATAGATATTGAGCCAATTTTATTTCCAGAGTAGAGTAATGAGACAAAGCCATAGTAGAGTACAGTTTCCTGTCATCTATCAGATACCAGTACAAATCCAGAAGGAAATGACTATGCCTTTATTAGGATAATAGTTCATTGCTATTAGACAGCTCTGTCTTTCCCTGGAACATTCTACTCATCCTACACATCTCATGTTAAGTTTATCTATATGAAGCCAAAATAAGTTAGAAAACATAAAATTAACATATGACATATATAAAGAGATATATTTTAGTTGGTTAATTTTGTGAAATACTGAGATTGCTTCCCTATTAAAGAGATTGATTTATCCACAGAGAAAATGAATGCTGTAGCTCTTAGGAATATTTTAATTCTGGAATTTAAAAACATGATTCTAAAGGAATAGGACCTTTCATACTTAGTAATCAATATTGTCCTGTTTCTTTAGAATCATGTTTTAAGTTAAGTTAAGTTTAAGTTAAGTACTTTGACATCCCTGACATTTCACATCGACACCTCTTGTTTTTTTTTTTTTTTTTTCCCTTGGGAAGGTATGTCCTCATTCTTCCAAATGAATACATTAGCTTGTGATTATTTTTCAAAAATTTTTAGGGCACTTTTCATGAAACCATGGATAGATAAGTCAAAAATCAGTGTTACTTTCAAATATGGATTCTGTCATGGAACCAATGCAGCCCACACAGCTCAAAATCTCAATAAACGTGTGGCAAGGATGTAGCTAATGAACACAGAGTGCAAGGATGGCTTGAGAATTTCCGCTGTGGTGACTTTAGTCTTGAATATAAGGCCTGTGGGCTGCCTGAAACTAAGGTGGATAATGATGATTTATTGAACATGCTATCAAATATCTAGCTTTTGCAATGGAATCTGTCTGAGTTGTAACTTTTTACAAAAGTTTTGTTGAGAAAAAAATGTTTTCAGTTCTGCAATTTTGTCCTTATGAAACAATCCTTCATATGCATTGAATTTAGCAGCAAGTTTTTGTATATACTGCCTTTTCAAATTATAATCTGTGAAAACTGCCACAGAGTTCCCACAAAATAAGCAGAGTGCCTTACCAGTGGTCTTGGCAAAAATGTGGTCATCTGTCCACTCTTCAATGAACAATCTTCCTTCATCTGTAATTTTTCTTTTGGGGAATTTTGTTTTGAGACATAATAGAATCCATGCTGGGATTAAAAAGTAACAGTAGATAGGAAACTATATTTACTTTTATTATTGATATTAATTGACAGGAAAATTGAAAGCAAAGTTTGGGTCCTTCTACATTTTGGTTGCTGATCCAGGGCTAGGGCAGGAGCAATTTTAAACCATAGGGGGCTATGTGTGAGGTGATGCCAGGATGTGGAAGTACCTTAATAATCAAATAAGAATGCTTACCTGACTTCAAATAACATAAATGCCTAACTTTGCAGTGGGAAGTTGAAGTAGTTTTGATAATCACTGCCTTACCAAGTTAACATGAACAAGTCTAATATCTGATGGTGTTTAAATCAACTGTCTACACTTGGAAGATAACACACTGGTAGCCAACATCACCATAAAACTGATGCCATGCACATAGGCAAATAGAGAGTGTGCATAGATGTTTATTTTATGTGCTATTGGGACATGTTGGTGTCTACAAAGTTCACACTCAAGAACTATGCAATCAAGTTCTACAAAAAAAAAATCACAAAAATACCTCACAATGTTCAATGAATGTTTATGATTTTGTCTGGGACAGAATTCATAGCCAGCCTGGGCCACATTTAACTACAATGTGATGCTCCTGCTCTACTTTCTGCCTGAGAATTACCTTTGTCTGCCATTCATCATAAATTTTCTGCATTCAATTTTCATTGTTAATATTTATTACATGTTTGGATTAAAACCATCTGCCAGTAGCTTCTTGATATACTAAGTTAGAGGTAAATTTTTGAAGATTTCCACATTTTAAAATTTATGTTTGATTAATATTTGGCTAAATAATGCTAAGAGTGTGTATATATTTTGTTTCTATAGAATTTGAATATGTTTTCCATATTATTATTATTTTTTGAGACAGAGTCTCACCTTATTTCTCTCAGTAGAGTGCTGTAGTGTTACAGTTCACAGCAACCTCCAACCCCTGGGCTTAGGTGATTCTCTTGCCTCAGCCTCCCGAGTTGCTGGGGCTACAGGCGCCCACCACAACGCCCAGCTATTTTTTTGTTGCAGTTTGGCCAGGGCCGGTTTCAAACCCGCCACCCTTGGTATATGGGACCAGCGCCCTACTTACTGAGCCACAGGCGCCACCCCTGTTTTCCATTTCATTAGCTTCCATTCCTGCTGTTGTTGTTACCGTTTGGACACTTGTTCATTTATAGCTGCTACTTTTTGTTTCTCTTCAAATTATTTTAGAAATCATTTTTTTTCTTCTAATAACCAGAAATCTTGTAATTATGATCCTTCATGAAAGTATCTTAAAAGAATTTTTGTCTAATGCTTTGTTAGTGACTGAAAACTAAAGGGAAATAAAATTCATGTTAATAGATGACTGCAACCAGGGTGACATGTTACAGTACACAAGTTCATAACATGAGATTCAGAATTGGGAGCATTTATAGGATAAGAATAAGGTTGAAATTAAAATTAATAGTGATGTTAAAGGAAAAACAAAAACATAAATTGGTCTCTCTCACTCTCTGGTCCGTTTCTATATGAAGCACATTTCTGTATGAAAACCGTTATATTTATATCACCGTGAAAAAAAAAAAGAAGGTGGTACCCCATAATAAAACTTCGGAGGTACACATGTAGAATTTTTCTTGTTGAATGTTCAGTACTGTTCAGAGAAGGGGTTAACAGTTGAGGGGTTTGCTGATGATGGATGGTAAGTGCCCGATTGCACATTGGAAGAATTTTCAAATTTAGGGAGCATGAAAGGTAAGGAAATAAGTTCTGTGTAATGAATTGAAGTGCAGACAATCACGAGAGTACCATGAGGCAAGGATGGGATCAAAGACTTGTAATTCTGGGATAAAAAGCATAATATTCATCAAGATGCCTTTTGGAATTAAAGTCAATACTTTCTGCTGCTATCTTTTTTTATCTTTTATGATCATTTATTTAAATTTGCAAAGATATAGTCATTATGATACAGAAAAATGTAAATGTATAAAGTGATTCTTTGTAATGTGTAAAGTAGATGCCTTCTTCCCAGACATTTCCTCTCCACAGACCGGCTCCTGTGGCACTATTTTAGGGAAGCATCTGTAAGTAAAGCAGCCTTGACTTATTTCAATATGTCTTGAATTTGGTCAGGGAGACAGAAATTAATAAATGAACTCTACTACAAGTATAAATTCTCTCAGTAATGAATAATGTGTCTTGTTTTATGTTGCAGACTGAAAATTTACTAGACACAAAAATTTACTAGAGACTAAAATTAAACAAAGATTCCTAGATTGAGATAGTTTGATCACTATGCAATCTCGCTCTCTCTCTGTCTTTGTTTTCTCTTTCTGAGAAAAGACCCATAATTCAAAATAATAGTGATATGAATATCACAGCTTTCTGTTTTTGTGCTACAACTACAGACCATATACCTAGGAAGTGGATCTTGATGTACCTTCCTAGGTGTGGTGTTGAGCTAACGAAAAGAGCTTGTTTCAACATGTTCAACACAATTTTCTCCTTCTTTAGATCACTTGTGTTGACAGAACAAAATATACACTCATATTCCCCAAGTATCTAAATTACAGATTAATGGATTTGTGAGTGGTTCTTGGCACTCTCTCTAGTGAGAAAATGGCAGCCAGAGCATACGGAACTCATGGTTCCTCTCTCGACCAACTCGACATATGTGGTGCTCTCTACTGATGATTATATTTCTCGCAAGGGTTACTAAAATGTAAAGTCAATTGTTTGAAAATAACTCAAATCATCAAGATAAAATACACCACCCTGTGAATGCAGACTGAGTATAATTTTCCACACATCAGAAGTTTGAGTAGGAAAATTATTTATCACTATTTCATCATTCCCCAAAGAGTAAAACTTCCATCACCCTGAAAGAAACACTCTGACAGAAGGAAAATATGCCTTTCTTTTACAGAAATACTTCTTTTTTTTTTTTTTTTTTTGGAGATAGAGCCTCAAGCTGTCCCCCTGGGTAGAGTGCCATGGCATTACAGCTCACAGCAACCTCCAACTCCTGGGCTCAAGCGAGTCTCTTGCCTCTGCCTCCCAAGTAGCTGGGACCACAGGAGCCCGCCACAACACCCA